>CAKNYM010049240.1:135122-216522 GCA_932195095.1 Andricus curvator | reverse complement strand
TGAATTGTTTTGAAATATTATCAATTCAACCTATATTCTTCAAAATTTACTTTAAATTCTTGTAAATTTCATCGAATTGTTTTGAATTAAAAAAAAGAGTTACTTTTTTACTTTTTTCAACTAAGTTAGGCTGTGGCAGCCCTGAAATTGAGAAAGTTTGGTTTATCTTACAGAAATATTTTGTCTTTTGCCAATCCTGCAAAAGTTAATTCCGTTTTTCAAGCTGGTAAAACTGGAGATAGAAAAGCTGTGAATCTATAGCAACTACAAAACATGTTAAAAGCTCATGTTAATTAAAAATATAGTATCGCATGATTAATTGGTTGTATTAGAACGTAATTTTAAGTTTATATGGTAAACCTAATAATCAGGACTTTTGGCCGCGTTTTGACAATTCTGCTCCACTATGTATAGCCTTGTTTTTGAAGAGAAGTGAATTTTGGATTTCCTAAGAAAAATACATTCTCTTTCCTATTTAAGGCGCGGCCATTCGATAAAAGGTCATGGGAGTTATTATGGGGTCATTAGGGTTCGCCATATTTGTACAAGTAAATTAAAAAAAAATTAAACATAAATTATAGCGGGCAGGTGCGAAAGCTTAGGAAATAATTAGAAACACTTGTGCAAAGTAAATAAACGTTTCAATCTTTGTTTTTCATCTCAATAGTGACCTATTTTTAATTTTTCCAGGTGACTTTCAACAAAAGAAAATTTGGAGTTATGAAGAAGGCATACGAATTGTCCGTTTTATGCGACTGTGAGATTGCATTGATTATCTTCAGTTCGAGTAATAAGCTATACCAGTATGCAAGCACTGACATGGACAAGGTTCTTCTCAAGTATACCGAGTACAACGAACCCCACGAGTCACTTACCAACAAGAATATAATCGAGGTGAGTTGATCAGATCGTTTCCATAAACCAAAATCAAATGCACCCTTTTCAAATATTTTTAGCCTCGGGTTACGTAAATTACTGACAGCTACGAAGTCGATTCAAACTTCCCTCAGAATCCTTTAGAACTCGCCAATAAGCTCCAACAATAAATTGTTTGAATGTGTTTGTTCTCTGCATGAGTCGTGATGAAAGAAAAATTTTCTATCGTTGAGATACTTGATCGAATGTTTGGTTCTTTGTAGTCAGGGTGTCTGCACACCTGGAAAACCTGGAATTGTCAGGGAATTTTCTTGAAATGTTTTTTTCATTTGTAAAAGTAGCTTTATAGTTTTTAGTTCACATTCAACTATTTGGTTGAAACTTGATGTATTTAGTTGAAAATTCGTCCTTTTTGGTAGAAAATTTATCCTCTTGTTTGACGATTCATCATTTTGCTTGAAAATTCAATAGTTTGGTGGCAATTTTTGTTCTCTCTTGATTAAAAATTAATATCTTTTTTGGTTGAAACTTGGTTGAAAGTTAAACTTTTTGGTTAAAAATTCAGTTTGTTGGTTGAAGGTTCGTCATTTTAATTGAAAATTTATCTCTTTGGTTAAAAATTTAACAATATTGTTGAAAATTCGTCTTTTTTTTGGTTGATAAACAATTTTTTAACTGAAAATCGAACTAAGGTAAATATCCCAGTAATCGTGACGGTCCCATTAATCATGAAACTTGGTTATAATTTGAATATATTGTTAGACAAATAGGTTAAAAGTAATATTTAATGATAGAATCCATTTATTTTTAGCATGTTTTAATGTGACATGGAATTTCAATTAATTTAAATTGCATAAAAAGCAAGAAAATTGGCGTCACGATTAGTGGGACAAAGGTCACGATTACTGGGACGTTTACCTTATTCCGGTTATAAATTTAACTATTTTGTTAAAAATTCATTTTTTTTATTTAGTTGACAATTTTTATTTTGACGTAAAATTTAATTAATCCAGTTAAATATTCCATCATTTCAGTTAAAAATGCAAATCTTCAGTTCAAAATTAGTTTTTTAAACTCAAACTTTACGTATTACATTTTTGTTTGAAAATTCATATTTTTGAGTTGATAATTCATGTATTTTGTTGAAAATTCCTCTTTTTTGGTAGAAAATTAATCTTCTTAGTTGAAAATTCATCTTTTTGATTAAAAATTCAACTATTCCAGTTGAAGACTCATCAATTTAGTTGAGAATTCATCTTTTTGTTTGAAAATTCAACTACTTGGTTGAAAGTAAAACTCTTTTGTTAAAAATAATTTTTTCTATTGAAGATTCATCAGTTCAATTGAAAATTCATCTCTTTGGTTGAAAATTAATTTTTTTAAACTGAAAATTAAACTATTCCAGTTTAAAGTTTAACTGTTTTGTTAGAAATTCCTTTTTTTATTAGAAAATTAATCTTCTAGTTTGAAAATTCATCTTTTTGGTTGAAAGTTCATCATTTTAATTGAAAACTCATCTCTTTGATTAAAAATTGAACTATTTTGTTGAAAATTCGTTTTTTTTGTTGTTAAAAATTAATTTTTTAAACTGAGAATTCAACTATTCCAGTTGAAGATGATATGATATTCCATCAATTTAGTTAAAAATGTATTCCTTTATTTGAAAATTAATTTTTTAAACTGAAAATTTACTTATTTAAGGTTTGCTTAAAAATGTATCTTTTTTAATTGCAAACTATTGTATTTTGTTAAAAAATTCGTCTTTTTGGTAGAAAATTAATCTTCTTGGTTGGAAATTCATCTTTTTGGTCGAAAATTAAACTATTTCAGTTGAAGATTCATCATTTTAGTTGAAAGTGCATCTTTTGGATTTCAAATTCAACTGATTGGTCGAAGGTTAAACTCTTGTTGAAAATTAATTTTTTTGGTTGAAAATTCCTCATTTTAATTGAACATTCATCTCTGGTTGAAAACTAGTTTTTTAAACTGAGAATGTAACTATTCCACTTGAAGATTATATGATATTCCATCATTTTAGTTAAAAATATATCTCTTTAGTTAAAAGTTGATTTTTTATACTCAAAATTTACCTATTCAATTTTTGCTTAAAAATGTATCGTTTTTAGTTAAAAATTATTAGATTTTGTTGAAAATTCGTCTTTTTGGTAGAAAATTAATCTTCTTGGTTGAAAATTCATCTTTTTGGTTGAAAAGTCATCATTTTAATTGAAAATGCTTCATTTTCGTTGAAAATGCATCATTTTAATTGAAAATTCATCTCTTTTTTTGAAAATTGAACTATTTCGTTAAAAATTTGTTTTTATTTTTTGTTTAAAATTAATTCTTTTAATTGAAAATTTAACTATTCCATGTTTAGTTTATGATTTATATTTTTTTACTTGGAAATGTAACTATTTGGTTGAAAATTTATTATTTTTAGCTAAAAATTAAATTATTTGTTTGATTATTCATCTATCTTGTTGAAAATTCAATATTTTTACTTGAAATATTCCAAATTTGAACAGTTTTAAATTGAATTTAATTTAGTATTCACTTTAATTTTACTTAAAAGAATATATTTCATGAAAATATCTTTTATTCAAAATATTAATATGTTAAATATGCACTGAATTTCAATCATATGAAGATAAAATAAAAACTTGTTTTAATCATTATTGAAATTCGTGGACTTCCGGAAGGAATTCAAGAAATTATTAATTCTAAATTAAACATATTAATTAAATCCATAGACACTTGTCCCATTAAGAAATTACTTATCTTTAATGAAGTTACTTTCGCGGATGAAAAAACAGTTATTGCATTTTACATATGAATAGTACAATTTTGAGACAATTTGGTATTTACAAGGGCCGAAAAAGAACTTGGAATTGTCAGGAAATTTTGTTCTAGGTTTTGAGTATAGACACCCTGAAAGTAAATTGAGCCGTTTTCTAGAAAACCCACCTGAGTCGACTTAGGTTTTGGCACGAAATTGCCAAAAAAAACTTTTCAAAATGTGTTCTTAAAACCAAAAAATACATATTTTAGATTGTGCAAACATTTTAAAACCCATAACATATTCTTTTTGGTTAATAAAAAGACATTTTGAAAAGTTTCTTCAGCAATTTTGTGCCCAAACCTAAGTCGACTTAGGTATGGGTTTTTTAGAGAACGGCTCAATTGTCTTAAATATCAGGAAATGTCAGTATAGCAAAATCTGGATGTTTTACGAGAACGAATAAAAAGAATGATGGGGTCTTTTACATAATTCTTTGCATTTACTAATTAAAATGCTGCTTCTCTGAACTTTAAAAGTGGAATATTAGACTCGTTGAAGATTTAATAGGACTGGATGCCAGAGTTTTTATTCTTTTCCAAAAGTTGCAAGACAACTGCTCATGATTGTTTGGTGAATTTAACTTGAAGGCAAATAATTTCGAGGAGATAAATAAATCAAATAGAGGAAAAGCTAGGCTGGTTCCAAAGCAGTGCTTCCTTAATTATCCAAGTGGCAAGGCGAGGAATTTTTTCAGAGTTCGAGTACCAATTATATTAATCGATCGCAAAGTCGATGCCTTTTCGATATTTATGATCTCAATTCGCAAGGAAGAAAACGTAATAATTGGCTAGGATAACTTGTGTGTCGGTGTTATACTAACGTGCATGTGAAGGTTGAGTGCCCTCGGGCGGTGTGGTCACGTGAACCTGTCTGCTGACACTTGCAGGCGCTCAACAAGAAGGAGCATAAGGGTGCTATGTCTCCAGAGAGTCCGGAGCCGGATACAAGCGAGTACAATCTCACACCCCGAACGGAGGCCAAGTACACCAAGATCGACGAAGAATTCCAGATGATGATGCAGAGGAATCAACACAATGGAACGAGGGTAAGCTATTATTTTACACTTCGATCTGCATCCCAAAAGACTTTTTTCAAACCTTTTCTCGAAAATCTGTAATTGTACCGTCAAACGGGGTAATTTCGGACATGTGGGGTAAATTCGAACATTCCTAAATTGATAGTTGATATTGATAGAAATTACTTCAGGTGATTTTAATCAGAATCTGGAATCAGTTTAAGCCTTAACTGGTTCTAGATTTTCGTTAAAACCACCTTAAGTAATTTGAACTATCAATTTAGGAATGTCCGATTTTACCCTACATGTCCGAAATTACCGCGTTTGATGGTAGTTTCTAGAAGAATGAAAGAATTATGTCTCATGATTCTTGACAAAAACATTGAGAATCTTTAACAGGGTGGCCGTAGGTCTGGGAAACCCTGAAAGTCAGGAAAAAGTCAAGGATTTTGAGAAAAATATTGCAAAAGTCAGGAATTTTCTATAAGAGGCACATTAAACAACTATCAAGAATAATAAATTTGAAATATTTAAATTTTAATTTGAAATTGTTTTATTCCGTTTATAAAAGATTCTATTTTAAAATTTTTACAGGATTAAGATTCTGGTCTTTGAATATTAATGATCAGGGAAAATGAAAAATTGGTCAGAGAAATTTAAGGGAATTTTGAACATAAAGTTTTGCGTCCACCCTGTTCATAATTTTAGTAATTTATCTCTTTTATTTAAAATGTACCTTCTTTAATTGAAAATTCAACTACTTGGGTAAAAGTTGAACTACTTTGTTAAAAATGTATCTCTTTGGTTGAAAATTCTTTTCTTTTTTGTTTAAAATTAATTTTTCTAACTGAAAGTTTAACTTTTCTATTTTTAGTGGAAAACTAATCTTCTTTGTTTGAAATTAATCTTCTTTGGTTGAGGATTCACCTATTTTGTTGAAATTTCGTCTTTTTTTGTTGAATTCAAATATTTTTTATTTAAAATTAAAATATCTTTTGGTTAAAATATCTACTATTGCATTATTCCTTGAGAATTCGTTTTTTTGTTGTTGAAAATTAATTTTTTTTACTGATAATTTAACTTTTGCATTTTCGGTTGAAAAGTTATCTTTTTTAGCTGAATATTCAACTATTTGTTTGACAATTTATGTATTTCGTTAAAAAATTCGTCTTTTTGGTTTAAAAAATGTATCTCTTAGTATAAGTTTCATCTTTTTAGTTGAAATATCAACTATTACATTTTTTATCGACTTTTCTACTTTATAGGTTGAAAATTCAACTATTTTTTTTTAAACTCAACTATTTTTTTGAAAATTTAAATATATGTTGAAAATTCAACTCATTGCTGGAAAAAATTAACCATTTTGTTAAAAATTCGTTTTGTTGTTGAAATATCAATTATACATTTTTCGTTAAGAATTCATATTTTTGTCGAACATCTGTCTTCTAAAAATATCGCCTTTTTGGCTTGAAAATTTAACTATTTGGTTGAAAATGCAACTGTTTTTGGTTGAAGGTGAATCTTTTTTGATTAACAAGCCGAAAATTTGGTTGAAAATTCATCTTTGTAGGTTGAAAATTCATCTATTTGGTTAAGAAGCCACCTTCTTTGTTCAAAAATTCAACTGTTTTGTTGAACATTCGTCTATTTAGAATGTAGACAGTCACTTCGTCCTTTTGGATTGAAAATGCACCTTTTTTGTTGAAAATTGTACTGTCTTCTAAAAAATTTAATTATTTTGTTCTAAATGCAACTGTTTGGTTAAAAATTAATTTTTTGTTGTTGAAACTTCTACTATTTGGTTTAAAATTCAACTATTTTGTTGGAAATTTAATTATTTTGTTGAAAATTCAAGTATTTTGTTAAAAAGTCACCTTTTTGTTTGAAAATTCAACTGTTCTGTTGAACATTCGTCTATTTAGATAGTAAATTTGTCCTTTTGAATTGGAAATGACTTTAAATATTAAGCCGGCCAGGGAAAAATGAGGGAAAAGTCAGCGAATTTTGAAAATGAAGTTTTGCGGACACCATGTTTAAGTATATTAATTTTATTTATTTATTTATTTAGGGAATGGGACAGTCTAATTATACACTACCCGTGACCGTACCTGTGAATAGTTATGGAGGAGAATCTCTCCTGGGATCTAGTCCGCAAATGGCACACACCAGCATCTCTCCAAGGCCATCCTCATCTGAAACAGATTCAGGTAAAAATGTTACCCAGGTGTAAATGATTAATTTGCATAAGTCAGAAGAGTTTTAAATGCTGCATTCAAAACTGTTTAGGGATATCTCTTGGCTGCTTCAAGAGTGACTTTATTTTGATTGAAATGTTTAATTTGTTTGCAGTATACCCACCAGGAGGGATGCTAGAAATGAGCAATGGATATCCACCCTCGGCGTCACCGCTGGGCGGTTCACCGAGTCCTGGACCGTCACCTGCTCTTGGAGTTGGTGGTGGCGGGAACAAACCTGGTAATCCTCCAAGGCATTCGCCACAGCCGCCACCACCACCTCATCCTCACAGAGCCAATTTGCGAGTAGTCATACCCACGCCTCTTACACAACCTCTTTCAGAAGATACAAATTATGATGTAAGTAATCGCTCAAGAGTATTTTTTAAATTTGAATTTAATATTTCAAAGCATCGAAATCTGAAAGCATATTTAAAAAATATATATATTGAAACATGAAAATATATTAAGAGGGTAAATAGTTTTGTAATTTACAGAGCGGGCACACGCAATCTTCGTTAAATACACCAGTAGTAGCATTACAAACACCATCTGTTCCTGCTGGTTACTCCAGTTTTGGACCAGCAGATTATTCCTCGGATCTTGGCAATCTAGCGTGGTCTCATCAGAGGTACGTTGATGACTTATCAATGTATTCAGCAGTCACCATGTCCAACATCAGGTAAATTTCATTTCATAATTATCGTTATATAAAAAAAACTAAACGTATGTCCAGCTGTTGCTCCCTGTAATAGCAATTATTTTCAAGGCGTGCATACAAATTTGTAAACATTTATTGAGCATGACAAAATGAATGATTGATCTCTGTTAGATTCGGGCGCATTTAGAATATTGAAACTCTGTGGGAACTTCAGTTTTCTCTTGGAAGTCTGATAAATTTTAAAAAGTTACACATTTCTTCTTTAAAGCTTTTTAAATTTCCGATTTTTTCCGATAAATATTTGTTTACACGCACGTATTTGTATGTACGGAAATCCTTGTAATTGCGGTTGAAAGTTTTGGCTTTTTGATTCTTGATGTGTGCCTCCTTTTCCCAATGTTTGATTTATGCACTACCTTTACTTTGATGTGTGAGTATTCTTTTAAGTTGCTTTCACTAAAAAGATCCTTTAATTTGACCAAATATGAGGATAAATAGATTATTATTTTGTTTGATGTATTTTTGTTGAATTTTTTTCTTGACTTGATTTTTCATATGTCTGAACTGTAACGTAAAATATAATAAAAAAGATCATTATTCTTAAATCAGAAACAATTATTGAAAAACTGAACTTGAAATTTAAAGATATCCACTGGACTTACATAGTTTTTTTTCTATAACATGTCCTAACCCACCATTAAGTCATTTGCTTTGAAATCTGTTAACAAATTTGGTTTAACCCTTAGTTTATTATTATTGGTTTGCACAATTGTACATCAGTGTTAAACTGTTAAAGAACGGTATATCGACTACAATTTGCTATCAGCTTCATGTACACAATCTAATAATTGGTAACCAGGATTCATCTCTCCATTGTCTTCCCAGGGTGTCCAGCGACCTTGAAAACCTGGAATTCTCCTTGAATTAAAATTTTTTTTTTTTCATTTAAAACAGTTATTTTATTGGAATGCGAAAAGTAATTTAAATCTTTTAGTCCATTATGAAAGAAACGTCTCGTTTAGAAGAAATCTTTCAACTGAAAAGTTTTTTATTTATCGAGATATAATTTATCTTTTGTCCATTACAGGATAAATAAAGAGATGTCAAGGCACTTTTTGTAGACTGTACCAATTATTGTATAGATTGCAATGAACAGACTTTAATATTTCGATGTTGATTCAGTTTCAGAATTAGATTTTAAAATATTTAAAAGGGTTTTTAACATTTCACAAAGATTTCACGGATTTCAAAGATATAAAAAAGGCGTGCATACCAGATTTCAAAGATTTCACAAAGATTTTAAAACTTTCAAAAGATTTGAAATATTTCTAAGATTTTAAAAATTACACTAGATTTCAAAAATTTCAAAACATTTCAAAGATTTGAAACGATTTCAAAAGGTTTCAAAGCATTTTAGAAGATTCAAAAAGATTTCAGAAATAGTTCAAATAATTCAATAATTTCAACGGATACAAAAGATTTCACAAACAAAACTTTCAGAAAGATTTCACAAATATTTCAAAAGATTTCACAAAGATTACAAAGATTTTAAGGATTTCAAAGATTTAAAAACGGCGTGTACTAGATTAAAAAGATTTTCACAAACATTTCCCAAAGATTTTGAACATTTCATAAAGATTTCAAGGAGATTTTAAAACATTCAAAAGATTTCAAGGATTTTAAAGATTTTAAAATGTATACCAAATTTCAAAATATTTCAAAGATTTGAAACGATTTCAAATTAATACAAAAGATATCAGAGAGATTTCACAAATATTTTATAGATTTCATAAAAAAATTATAAAGATTTCAAAAGAATACAAAGATTTCATAAAGGATACAGTACATCAGATTTCAATGATTTCAAATCATTTCAAAGATTTTTAACGATTTCAAAATTTTTTAGAATATTTCAAATGATTTTACAAAGATTTTAAATATTTCAATGATTTTATAAGAATAAAAAAGAAAATATTTCAAAGAATTCATTAGGATTTTAAAAGATTTCAAGAAGGGTGCAGTATAACAGCTTTCAAACATTTCAAAGATTTTAAACGATTTCAAATTTTTAGAATATTTCCAAAAATTTCACAAAGATTTTATATACTTCAATGATTTCAAACTAAGCCAAAATATTTCAGAAATATTTCACAAAGATTTCAAAGAATTCATAAGGATTTCAAAATTTTTCAAGATTTTCAAAAATTTCAACAAGGGTGCAGTACAACAAAGTACAAAGATTACAAAACATTTCCAAAATTTTAAACGATCTCAATTTTTTTTAGAAGATTTCAAAAGATTTGATAAAGTTTTCAAATATTCCAGTGATTTTTAACGTATACAAAAGATTTCAGAAATATTTCAAAGAATTCATAAGGATTTCAAAAGATTTCAACAAGGGTGCAGTACACCAGATTTAAAAAATTTCCAATATTTTATAAAGATTTCAAATATTCCAGTGATTTCAAACGAATACTAAAGATTACAGAAAAAATTTCAAAGAATTCATAAGGATTTCAAAATTTTTCAAAATTTCCAAGATTTCAATAAGGGTGTAATAAAACAGATTTTAAATATTTCAAAACATTTCAAAGATTTCAAGACAGTTCAAAAATTGTATACGATTTCAAATTTTTTTTAGACGATTTCAAAATATTTTATAAATATTTCAAATATTCCAGTATGTTTAAACGAATACAAAAGATTTCATAAATATTTCAAAGAATTCATAAGGATTTCAAGAATTTCAAAGATTTCAACAAGGTACAACAGATTTTAAAGATTTCAAAACATTTCAAAACAGTTCAAAAATTGTAAACGATTTCAATTTTTTTAGAAGATTTCAAAAGATTTTATAAAGATTTCAAATATTCCAGTGATTTTAAACGAATACAAAAGATTTCACAAATATTTCAAAGAATTCATAAAGGATTTCAAAAAATTTCAAGAATTTCAAATTCTTCCCAAATTCTTCTCAAATTTGAGAATATTTTTTAAGATGTTAGTGATTTTAAACGAACACAAAGGATTTCATAAACAAAGATTAAGAAAAGATTTCACAAATATTTCAAAGATTTCATAAAGATTTCGAAAAATTTCCCCAAAATTTCAAAGATTTTACAAAAATTTTAAAAGATTCCAAAAGATTTCTCAAAGGTTTCACAGAAATTTCAAGATTTCGCCATGATTTTAAATACTTCAAAAGATTTTAATGAATTCAAAAAGGTTTTTAAAATATTTCAAAGATGTCACAAAGATTTAAAAGGTTTCAAGGATTTCAAAGACTTTACAAAGATTTAAAAATACCCCAAAAGATTTCATAAACACAACTTATGTTCGCAAAAAATTAAGAATTTGTTTATTTATGATTCTGCTTCCTTTAGAAATTTTTGGCCAATAAAAAATGAAATTGCTAAATTTTTTTACATGTATAACAAACGGTTATTTCATTATTTGATGTAAAAAAATGATACCTGGAAGAACTTGACTTCTTGACCTGGAAAACTTGGAAAAGTCCTTGAATTTTGTTCCGAAGAATCGCTGGACTCCCTGCTTCCATTTCTTTTAAAGCTACGTTTCTTCTGGGTTGCATGCTTCGGTTTTATATCCGTAATATTATCTAAGTTTTCTTGAATAGATATATTTTTTATTACCAAGATGTAACAATTATATTTCACGAGTTTCATTTTTTCGCCATTATTTTCATCAATTAGTATGCACTTTCGAAAAACAACTGGTGACTGGAATCAGTAAAGCTTAAAGAACAAAGTATAGTTGAGTTTATTTTATGAACAAATTAATCTAAACGGGTAATTTTTCTAAATGCTGCTAGATTGCTAAACTCAAGTAGGAGTAAGTCGAATTTGAAAAGGCTGTTGAGAAATGTATTCAAAATTTCTTGTCTTTTATTGAAATGGTTTAAGAGGGGAAAATATGAATTGTAGTTATTGAAAAATGAATGTATAGCCTTTGTGGTCATTAAAACGATACGTTACGGCATCACAGCCCTCTTCAGAGCTCCTTTTCGCCATTTCGTAATCTGCATCGCTTTATTCTATCACGATTATCAAGGCCAATTCGAACAGCCCTTCTTTCATTAAACATTACGTATCATTTGAATACCTTTAATTTAGTTATTCTACGTTAAATGCTGTGATATAACAAATTATATGTAAATGCTGTTACATAATACCAAGTCACAAATGCGGTTAATTCAACTCTTCTATGTAGAAACTATCAAAAATTAATATTTGACGTTTTTTTGACCGATTTTAAAACATTCTTTAAAAAAAATTTTAAAGGAGTTCATTATTCCCTTCAGAAATTAAAATTAGTAATAACGAGGTTAATTTGTCTTTTAATAAATTTTTCCACTGTGTAAAATCGCTCAATTCTTAATCCGTTATGTAATTTTATTTTTATAACTGTATAGTACCTTAAGTCAACAAAATTTTGCACAAAAAAAAAATCAAAAATCGGATATGATTTAGAGGTCCCCCCTATTTGTTTTCTCAATCATTGTACATCATTGTGCAATGTACACCATTTAATGCAAATGTTTTAACTAATTTTTAAGGAAAATAATAATCCCGCCTTACTTTTTTCACATTTTCTATCAGAATTTGAGATGCGGTGTGCTAGTTACAAAATACAATAAGTAAATTTTAAAAAGTTACTTATTATAGAAAAATGTTAAACAAGTTTGCCTATTTTTTTTAATTTTACTAAAGTCTCTTATTTTTATAATATTAACATGAAATTTTTCTCCTGATAATAGCGCGAAAGGTAATGAAATTATGTATCTAATAAGCCCAAGTTGAAGGCAAAATGTCAATTTTATAAAAAAGATACTGCAAAAAAGCGTGAAATTTCGATATTGTCGAAAAGTTGGAATAACTGGAAATAATTAACATTTTTCAAAGTTCTTGGGCTCATTTTAAAAGTATGTCCTTATTATTTTGATAGGTATTTTGCTAATTTTTTAAACATATTTTCAGAATTTTTTCCTAGATTCTACATTAGGTTCAAACTTGGTGCAAAAAATTCGAAAAATTTCAAATAATGATTGTACATGTTTTTACAAAATTCACAACAATATTTTTATAAATTTTTTTGCACCAAGTTTAAACCAAAGGCAAAATCGAGGAAAAAATTCTACAAATATCTTAACAATTCAAAAAAAAATATTATAGAGACTTATCTTTAAAATAAGCTCAAAAACTTTAGAAAATGTTAATTATTCCCAGAGTTATTCTATTATTTCGAAAACATCAAAATTTGATGTTTTATTGCAATATATCTTTTTATAAAATTGACATTTGGCAGTATAAGACAAAATTATTATTTTCCTTACAAATTAGATTAAAAATTTTCATTAAATTATTAAAAATAATGGTCATATAAAAGGCAATAATTTGATATGCATACAAATTTAATACAAGAATTTTCAAGACATTGAGAAAATAATGACAACGAAAAATCGATGATTTTGAATTCTTTGTTTGTGAAAAAATTTGTTGACTAAAGAGGTACAACTTAGGCAACTTAGATTCGAAAATAATTTTTTTGAATCACCCTAGTGTATAACTCTTCTTTACCTCTTGAAAATTTGAAAGTAGGTAATAGTAATCGCGATGGAAATCATAAAATTGATAAAAACAATGACTTTTATAATTAATATAGTTTAAACAGCTAATTGTTAAGAATACATGTTTAGGGACAGTGAAATTCGGTGCCTGTAGCAAGGGGAAAATGAAATTTGAATTATTTCACAATTAATGGGACGTATTTTGAATATGTTAATGAAAACTATTTTATCTTTGCAGTGTAAAAAATTATTTATTATTGAAGTTTTAACACATAACAAATTATTTGATTACAGTCTTCCTCACTTAGCCGTATCAAGCAGTACGCCACCGCCACCCACTTCGCCTTTACCTGTAAAAATCAAGAGTGAACCAATAAGTCCGCCGAGAGATCCCCACGGGGGCAACACCGGGCCCGGTGGACCCAGCAATCCCAGCAATCTTCACCACACGAGCCTGGGCGTTGGCCCATCCTCCAGTAGTGGGGGTCCACCACCTCATCACCTTTCTCACTCAGGCCCACAGACCTTGAATTTGGTGTCAAGTAGGCCAAACAGTAATCCGCCGCCTTCCCATTCGGGGAGCATAACACCGACGAATTTACCATCGCCAGGCGGCGGGAATGTCGGCGACCACAGGACCCACTCGGGCGGTGGAAATGGAGGCAACAGTTCGGACTACGAAAATGGACCACTTATGAAACGCTCGAGAATCACCGAGGGATGGGCGACTTAATATCGATCCGAGTGTCGTGATCGACCGTCGCAATTCGTCGCCTCGCACAATGGCGTATAGTGCTTGTGAGTTCGAGTAATTGATGAAAAAAAAAAAGAACTCGTTTTGTCATTGCTGAAACCCCGAAATCATCATCGATTTCGATAAACTGTTTCAAGTTGCAGAAACTGTTTCAAATGCCAAGAAACGGGATTCGAATCGGAAACCGCTTTTCTAGCTGACAGAGTGGAGAATCTGTTTATATTTTGAAACTAACACAGAATACATTTATTTGAGAAATAAAATGCGGTGCCATAATGTTGAAACTTTATATATAAATATATATATAATTATATAATTATATATAAATACTATTATATATATGCGATGGATATATATATATATTTTCATGTATATAATAAGAGGTGTTGTTTGTATATATGTCTTGAATTCAGAAAGATTTTAAGGAACGGACTTTCCCTCGCATCATGTGAGAATGAAGTGACGCGTGTCGCGACGGATCGTTCGTATCGATTGACGAGCTTGAAAATGGAATCGGCACAAAGTGTGAGATAACGTGAGAACTAGGACCCATAATCGCGATTGTTGTTGTTAAATGTGGTATAGTAGTCTTCGAGCAGCATGACCCGTTAATGTCAACTTGACCCTCTCCGTTGGACAGCCATCGAGTTTCGAATGTCTTCGCACCAATACTTTTCGCACCGATTACAGAATTAAATAGAGATCGATCAGTCGATCTAGTCACTTGGATCGCCAAACTTTGTCCCCTCGCGCACAATCGTGTTATGCTACAGAGATTACGGTTGCATCTTCCAACGCACGCTGGGAGTTAACCTTAACGGTTTATGCCTGCTGGCGTATGAAAGTCGGCTGCTGTACTCAAAATATTCACGATATTCTATGAGAACAAGATTCGAAATTAATATATTATGGAGTAACGTTAGATAGGTAGATAGGCATATATATATATATATATTATTTAGTCTTGATAAGAAGAGGAAACCGTTCACACACACTGGCGCATATATCCATATATTATATTATCGTATATAAACATTTTCCACGAGTATTTTGCACATTTGATATTTATAAAGTACGTTGAGACAAATCTAGTAAGCTGCAACCCTTTCGAAGCCTAAAGCGAGTGTGACGAGGGCTCGTCTCACAAGTATGTGTCGCGATTCGAGAAATCTATTTCCACTCTCACGGTTGATCGTCATTGGATTCTCGAAAGTCTACATGCATACATACATACATTTGAAAAAGAACTGTACAAAATTGAAGCGACACTCTTTGCAAGTTGCCAAAAATCTTTCTACTCGAATAGCGACGTAACATTTTCTAACATTCTTAGTTCGGAATGTAGGAATCGTTGTTTAGCGTGAATCACATCACGACTAAAAGCGTCCTTGGAGAGACCTTTTCTAATGTTGATTGAATCGAAAGTATCGACCACGAGTACAAATTTTCTTTTCGAGCCTTCACTATATGCCTTATCTCGTTGTTGTCTGTAGACATATTCTCGTGAGAATTGCTCTCGTGCGTTTCAAGATCGACGAGCGAATGTAATTACTGTATTTTAATGGAGTACACAGGTATTTAAATAAATAGTGCCTGGCACCATTCGTGGCCCTCCTATCGTAAATATCGTATATGTAAGAAGACTATATAGGCAGATCTCCGGCAAATTGATTTTTCTTGAATAAAAGAAAATTAAGAAAAAAAAAGAAAGAAAAAAAGCCCGTCTCTCTACCACTAGAGACGCGGGATACACGAATAGTCGATATTTATCTCCAATTTTTAAGATGATCACAAAGTGCAATCTCTTAGCCAACACAATTTTTTATCAAACAAAAGTATAAAGAAATTTTTTATTTTTCATAAAGAACATACGATGTTTAATATATCGTAAGAAAAGATATATATGCCTCCTCTAATCGTATAAATTTTCCTATTGAGATACCAAATTTACTTTATTCGGTCCTTATTCTATCCTCGAGGATAGGCTATCCTAGATTTTTAAGGATCTCTGTCGGGTACCGTTTATCTGTGATCGCAAAACACTCGAAAAGAACTTTTATTTTTTCATTCTTATTTTAAAGTATTCCTTTAAAAGGACATGTCTTTATTTAATCGTGCAATTTCTTTTTCTCAATTTTCTAAGCCATTTTTTCGAGGGTTTAACAAAACTTTGAAACGTGATCACACGTCTTTTATTATTATGGCAAGGCGAGGAGAAGAAACTATATGGGACAATCTGTTGACAGGAAAGCCGCTCTTTTCACGAAAGTTGATCGTCGTTTGCATTTCTTCTGTGATTGAATACTACAAATTTCAAAGAGTTGTCTAAAGTATGATAATCTATGCGCAGTTTCAAGTTTATATAACTATGAATCAGGGTCACAATGTCCTCCGATATTATATTTGCGACGCGTGTACGTACTAGTGATATGTAGAAAAAGGAGATAAGCGATAGTTTTCTTAAGAGCAGATCCTTCTGAATGGAATTCGTTTCTCTGATACCAGTGACTAGTAAGCACAGAACTTGTAACTCTATTCCTTCAACGCAATTCAACGTTTCTTTTCTAGCACCATCTCAGGAATGAAAGTTACGCTCTTCAGTGCAGGTTGAATGCGAGATTTATAATACTATTCGACTTTACCACAAAATACAGTATAATGACGTAATAACTAAATTTATATTATCGCTTAATTTGTTAATTGTACGTGTCGTACATGCGTACACTTTAATGTATATTTTTCATATGGAGTACGTCTAAGTGATACATAAGTCAAGTTAAAGAACGTGATGTAACGAAAATACTAATTCTATTATTTGTTCGGCACAGCTGATGACCAAGAAACCTACGATTTAAGCGACAAAAATCTATTATATTATTTCCAACCAAATATAATCTTTCTAAATTCGAATTAATCTGTGGTGAGATGGAAGAAAAGTATTTGCATTATTAAAGTATTTTGCATTGTACGTAAATTGGCGTTGTTGAGTGATGCAATTAGTTGTTGATATGATATATGATATAATATATGATTAGATGCGATAAAACCTCGATGCAATATTAAACTAAAAGAATACCTGTAGTGTTTTTCGAACGAATATAATATGTTAACTGTGAGCTTTCATAAGCGAGTGCAATTTTCCACGTTGTTGTCTTGTTTGTTCCGATGTTGGTCATGCAGCTGAACCTTACAATTTAAATTGCGCTTGCTTCTCAAAAGTGAGACAAGTCTTCAGCGTTAACTCTGAACTTCCTCTCTCTTCATCAGAAGAAAGCTATGTTGTCCCGCAAAGAAATGTCTGCGATACGGTTTAAATGTTCTCAGGGAAAATTGATCTCTGTAAGAAAGAAATTGGATGATGCTGAGGAAATTTCTTTGAAGTGAGGGGAAGTTCGAATTCGGAGACGTTTGTGGAAGCAGGCGAAGCCATAGTAACTCTAAGCGAAAGGTCAGTTGCACGTTTCGTCTAGCGAAACAAAAAAACTCTAGGGTATATAGTACGAAAAACAATAGCTCTAGCGGGCTAAACGCGCAATGATCGTTGATAAGTGAATTGCAATGCACGGCACAAGTACAGACCATTGTAACGATGTAGAGATGTAAAATGTATGTACTAGCCACAACTGTTGTCACCACAAATAACGCAGATACGCGATTAAGTTACGCAGATTTAAGTACCGGACATATCTGTAAAGCCAAGTAGCATCATCACGTTTCAGATATAATAAGAAATATCGCCATTTTAGTGTTACTGTTATAACACAACTGTGCATTTTTAAACTAAATGGACGCTTCGTCATTTCGTTTCGAGTCTATTCACGTACGCCAGAGAGGAGATGAGATGACAGGAGAGGAATCGCGCGAATTGCTTAGTTTTGAAATGCACCTTTGAGAACGAAGAGTTTATTATATCAATGAGAAGAATCTAGCGTGTTACGGTATTGGACCTTTTCTTTGTACGATAAAGTTTATTAGGAGGTTGTTTAACATGTTTGCGCGAAATTATGTATTTTAGTGTTAAGGTTGATTTTTAATTACTATTATATTTCAAAGTGTATAAATTTTTAATAGGATTATGTATGTGCGTATACACAGACACACAAACACAAGAAAACAAAAAGAATGATACACGATAAAGAAAGAAAGAAAGTGCATACACAGGACATAACCACGAGGTACATAAATACAGAGACATGAACAAATTGACATGCTTGTATAAATACACGTATAGTATGCAGCATGTTGAAAAATGTGAGTATGTATATATAACAATACATAATGCTGTAGGAATAACATGTTAAAGAGTAGTCGTGCGTTAAATTAGATCTTAAATCCAAGAAAAAAAGGAAAGTAATACTTATAGTGCCATTGTAACTGACTAATGATTAAAAAATACCAGTTTATGTTTTAAGTAGTATCTTAGTAAGATATTCGAGGAAATAGTTGCGGTGTTGAAGACAAAGACTCGGTTTATGTTTGTAATGATTTTTCAAGTTTGCCAACCACAGGCACAAGAACCAAGCAACCAATAACATTTAAAAAAGAAACGTATCGGTTTACTTCGTAATTGGCGCGGATGCATATATATATATATATATATATATATATATATATATAAATATATATATAATAATTATATATCCAAGAATCGCAACTCTTTATTTAATACGTATCTCATTTTTGGTGCTCGATATACCCAGTTATTGTTATATTATTATTACTGATCTACATGACTATATTATCATATTGCCTATTATCGGTCAGTAAAATAATTTTCAGAGTTAGTGATTAAAGAAGATGGTTATTTGATAACGCTGTATGTACATCACGCAGATATACATATATGACCTTGTAAACACATACATATTGTGGTTATATTTCAGTGTATCAGGATAATGATATGAGATGATGCCCATAGAATACATTTTACTTGGTTTTTATATTCGGCAGGTTTTCATTTACCCTTTCTCCTAAATCCACCATTTTATTTTATTTTCAGAAAATTAATGAGTGTAAAGATGTTTAAGAATGTTCACCAGGGTTCGAAACGGGTTACTTTTTTGCTTGGCTGTTACTACAGGGTGTCTACCCTACTTGGAAAACCTGGAATTGTCAGGGAATTTTTATATACCTGGAAAAACCTGGAAATGTCAGGGATTTTTGTTTAAAGTCAGGGAATTTTTTCGAGAGGATGCTTAATTTTTTTTTAATTGCAATATTAAATTGAATAACAATGATTCTTTATTTGTAAAAGTAGCTTTATATTACTGTATTGAACTATTTAATTGAAAAATCGTTTTTTTTGTTTGAAATCAATTTTTTAAACTGAAAATTTAACTATTCTATTTTTGGTTGAAAATTGCTCGGTTTTAGTTGAAAATTCGTGCAGTTTGTTGAAAATTCGTTCTTTTCTGGTTGAAATATTAACTACTACATTTTCCGTTCCGAATTCATCTTTTCTGAATGAAGAAGCTTGGCTGAGAGTTACTCTTTTTTTTAAATTAATTTTTTGTTGTTAAAGATTCATCATTTTAATTGAAAGTTCATCTCCTTGGTTGAAAAATGAGCTATTTTGTTAAAACTTCGTTTTTTATTTGGCTGGAAATTAATTTTTTTACTGAAAATTGAACTATTCTTGTTGCAACTTTAACTATGTTGTTGAAAATTTGTTTTTTTTTTCTGTTGAAAATTTGTTTTTTTTTCTGTTGAAAAATTTTTTTTCACGGAAAATGTAACTATTCAATATTTGGTTGAAATCTTTTTTAGTTGAAAATATTGACTTTTTTGGTAGAAATTAATCTTCTGGATTGAAGATTAATCTTTTTGTTTGAAATTTAATGATTCTAGTTAAAGGCTCATCATTTTAGTTGAAAATGCATCTCTTTGGTTAAACGTTAATTTTTAACTGAAAATTTAAATATTCAATTCTTGGTTGAATATTTATCTTTTCAATTGAAAATTCATGTATTTTATTGAAAATTCGTGTTCTTTAGTAAAAATTAATCTTCTTGGTTGAAAATTCATCTTTTTGGTCGAAAAATTAACTATTCCAGTTAAAGTATGATGTAGAAAATTCATCTTCTTGTTTGGAAGTTAAATTAATTTTGTTTTAAAAATAAATCTTGTGTTTTTTTTTGTGGAAAATTAATTTGTTTGACTGAAAATTTCACTGTTCCTTTTTTGGTTGAAAACTTATATTTTTTAATTCAAAATTCAGCTATTTGTTTGAAAATTGATGTTTTGGGTTGAAAATTCAACTATTTGGTTAAAAAATCATCTATCTTTTTGAAAATCCAAATTTTTACTTGAAAAGTTACGAATTTTAATCGGTTTAAATTGAATTTCATATAGTGTCCACATTAATTTTACCAAAATATGCACTGAATTGTAAGTATAAGATACAATAAAAATTTGTTTGAATTATTATTCAAATTCATGGACTTTAAGTGACAAATTCAAAAAATGATTAATTATGTTTTTAGTATTATTTAATTAATTGATCGTGCTAAAATATTAAGAATATCTTGTAATATTAATTGAATTCCTAGAAACTGAAAAAAAAACATTATTTATAATAAACTCACGAAACTGTATACATATTCCGAGTCGATTTTTTTAAAATATAAGAAATATTTGAATGGCTCCATGCTATGAAAAATTATACCTGGAAAAAACTTGAGATACCTGGAAAAACCTGGAATTGTCAGGGAATTTTTCTCCAGGATTTGAGTAGACACCCTGTACTAAAAAGTTACTTATTCTATGAACAGGTTACTTTTGGTTACATTTTTTGAACGAAACAACGAAATGAATTAATTCATTAATCGTATTACCGTATTGTACCCTATATTCAATCAAGGTCCCTAAAGTGCCCCTTTTTCAAGATTTGGTCCCTACGGTACCCTATTTCCAACCCATAATGGAACATTAAAAAAATTCATAAAAAGGTCAAAGCTTCCAAGAGTCGTAATAATTTTGAAAAAATAGCAAAAATCCGGGAATTTCTGTAAGAAGTAACTGTAAAAAATAATCAGGGCTGCCACACAGTCACTATTAGTCACTTTTTTCTCAAATCACTTTTTAGTCACTTTTTTAAATGAAAAGATCACATTAGTCACTTTTCTTTCAGTAAATTAACTCATGGGTTAATGGCTATTCAATTCAGGTCTATACCTGTTTCTGAAGTGTCTTGAATTCTTTTGAAATATTTCAGGATATTTTAAAGATTCACAGAAATTTTTAATAGATTTCAATAACTTGAAGGGATTTTTAAGAGTTTAGGGTATTTTTAATAATTTAATATTTTATTAATAATTTAATATTTTAAAATTTTTATTTGAAATATGTTAAGGAATTTTAAAAGATTCCAAGGAATTATTAATTAATTTCATTTGAAGGGATTTCAAAGCGTTTAAAATATTTTAGGCTTTCATAGAATTTATTCACGAGAAGTGAGGTATTTCGTAGGATTTCAAAGGATTTGAAATATTTTAGGAAATCGTAAAAGATTCCAAGAAATTTGTTAATTGATTTCAATAATTTGAAGATATGAAATGATTTTATAGGACCTATAAGGTTTTAAAATATTTCACGGGATTTTATAAGGTTCTCGAATATTTCAATGATTGTAAGGGTTTTTAATACATTTTCCAGGATTTCAGTAAATATCACCAGATCTCATAGAATTTCACGGGATTTAATAATATTTTAATGGATTTTAAAGGCTTCAAAGATTTGAAGAGTTTTGAAATTAGTTTTTGAAATTCGTCCTGAATTTTTATTAATTTATCCTGAATTCTTTTAAATTCTTTGGAATTTAATTGAATTTTTTTAATTCAATTGATAAAATGATCAAAGGATTTGAAATATTTTAAGTTATTTTTTTTTAATTCTTTGACATTTTCTAGAGCTTTTAAACAATTTCAAGGAATTTCAAAAGATTTGAAATATTTTAGGACATTTTAAAAGATTCCCAGAAATTGCGAGAGAAATTGTTTATTTATTTCAATAGTTTGAAGGGATTTCAAAGTCTTTGAAATATTTTAGGCTAATTTAAAGATTCCAATGCATTTTAAAGAGATTTAAACCATTTTAAGGGATTTCCAAAGGTGTTTAATAATTTCAAGGGATTTTAAAAATTATTTCCCATTTTTAATTGTTTTGTAGTAATTAATCACTTTTTTGGTTAGAAATTAGTAGGGTTTCAAAGATTGAAAGAGATTTTCAAATATTTTTTGCAATTCATTTATAATCGCCCTGAATCCGTATTAATTTATCCTGAATTCTTCTAAATTCACTCAATTCAATGGGTTTAAACAAGTTTTTGTTCAATTCATCTTGAACCCTTTAAAACTCACCTTAAATTCTTAGACATCTCATGAAATTCTTTTGAATTTTCTTTAATTTTTCTAAACTCATTTCAAACTTACTCAATTCAATGAATTTTCTCATGTTTTCGAATTATGTTTAATTCACTTGATTGCTTTTTTATTCAGCTTGATTTTTTATGAATTTCATCGAATCATTCTCATTTCCTTTAAATTCATCTAAATCCACTCAAATTTTACTGAAATCAATTTAATTTTTTCGATTTTTAAATTATTTCTTATTCATTTGAATTCTATTTTGGTTATAAATTAGTAGGGTGTCAAAGATTTGAAGAGATTTTAAATTATTTTTTGGAATTTTACCTGAATTCGTTTAAATTCTTAGGAATTCTCTTGCATTTTTTTTAGTTTACTTGAATTCTTCTAAATTCAGTCAGTTCTACTTCATTGTATGGATTTTTTTGAATTTTCAAAAGTTTTTATTTGATTGATCCTGAAGTCTTTTAACCCCCCCTTGAATTCTTAGGCATTTCATCAAATTCTTTTGAATTCACCTTGAATTTTTATGAATTTCATCAAATTCTTCTCTTTCCCCTTAGATTCCTCTAAAGTTATTCTAATTTTACGGAAATCAATGGAATTTTTTTCATTTTTAAGATTTTTTCCAATTCATTTCCCTATATTTTATCCCATAGGGATCGTGCGGCCTGGTATTTAAAAACTTGTGAAAAATCTAAAAATTCAAATTTTGTCAGTAAATTTGGCACTTTAGAGCCGGGAAAATTAGGGAATAACAATAAAATAATAATTAGTTCGTATGAAAAATGTATAAAAAGGGCTATCAACTGAATTATTATGAATCCCCATTAAAATTGCTAGTTTTTAATTTAAAATTTAAATCTTTCTATGTTGAAATGTCCAACTATGTATTATATTTTTCGATGAGAATGTATCTTCTTTGGTTGAAATTCGGTTAAAAGTGGAACAATTTTGGTTAAAACTTAATTTTTTTGTTGAAAATTCACCATTTTCGTTGAAAATTCGTCCTTTTTGGTAAAAAATTAATCTTCTTGATTGAAAATCACCCTTTTGTTTAAAAATACATCATTTTATTTGAAAATTCTTCCTTTTGGTTAGAAATGTACTTATTTTGTTGAAAATTCGTCTTTTTCGGTTGAACATTCCCCCATTTTCATAGAAAATTCAACTATTTGGTTGACAGATAACTTTTTTGTCAAAAATCCATATTTACTGGTTGAAAATTCAACTGTTTTGTAAAAATTAGTCTTTTTGGCTTAAAAACTCAATAATTTGGTTGAAAAATAACCTATTTTGTTGAAAAATCGTCTTTTTTAAATTAATTATATTCTTTTTTATATTTAATTAAAATCTATTTTGGTTATATCAACTATTACAGTTTTCGTTAACAATTCATCTTTTTTAGTCAGAAAAATTCAAACATTTTGTTAAAAAAATGAACTACTTTCTTAAACATACATTTTTTTGTTGAAGATTCATAATTTTGGTAGAAACTTCGTCTTTTTTGGTAAAAAATCTTTCTTTTTGGTTACTTTTCGGTTACTTTTTTGAGAGCAGTATGGTTACTGTTTTACTATTTTTTTAAGCTTGAGCAGTTCCGAGCCCTGATTTTCACTAATACTGCCGTAATTTCGAAAAACATAACTTAACTTTTAACTGTAGAAAATCGAAAAATGAGTTTTTTGTATCTTTGAAATCGTGAGAAAAGATACACCTGATTATTAATTTTTTTTTTATAGTTAATAACTTTAAAAATAATATAACCGTATGTACTTGCGGCGTTTTCCGAAATTATCCAACCCTGAGATAAGAGCTTTGTATTTCGAGAACTGCCGTAACTGCATTTATTTTAAGTAGCAAAATGCAAAATTATTATTTCTTTTTTTTATTAAATTATTAAATCTTTTCAGTTTAAAGTGGAAAAAATTAGTTGGAAATTTTCAAAAGAAATTAATAAAATTTTATTATTGATCAACAAGGGTGTTCCTGATCTAATTACCTCAGTTAAGAGGATCTTATCATAATTTATTTAAGTTTAAAAATTTGTTAAATTTATTATTCAATATTTAAATTTATGGAAAATTTAGTAATTTATTTCAGACAAAACATTTAAAAAATGTATTTTGTGATATTTTAGTCGTTTGTTAAAGTCTTTCTGATTGTAGTCCAAGTATGTTTAAAATGTTTTAGTTTTTAGCCAATAATTTCAAGTTTTGCTGATAATACATTCGGGGTTTTTGTACATTTAATAAATAAACATGAATTAATTTCGCTAGAATTTCGCATTATTCGTTATTCGTGAAATTTAATAACAGTTATAACATTCTTATCTGTATCTATATTTTTAATAAATATTAAATTATTTATGATAATTAATATTAATAATAATAATATTGAAAATTCTTTAATTGAAAATATTCAAAATTGACGAATTTTAAATTGGAAGTCGTTAACATTGAAGAATTTTCAATTGTAAATATTCAAAATTAAACTATTAAAAAAATGTTAAAAATTACATTCCTTTAAAATATAAGTCTTAATAATGGAATAATTTGTAAATCTATGTTTTTAAAATTCATGAATTTTTAATTTTAACTCTTCAAAATTGTAAAAATTTGAATTGTCGATTTAAAAAATTTAAGATTTCCTGATTAAAAACACAATTAAAAATTATAAACGTTTTATTTTTTGCAATTAAAAATTCTGCAATTTTAATGATTTATACTTTAAATTTCTTCAATTTGAAAGATTCAAAATTGAAAATCCTTAATTTTTTGGTCTTCAAAATCATCACAATTTAAGAATTGTGATTTATACGTCTTTAAAAATTAAAGAGTTCTCAATTGTATATCTTAAAAATTCAAGAGTTTTTAATTAAACAAAAATTAATATAATATAAAAATAAAAATGTTCCAAATTACATTCCTTGAAAATTGAATAATTTTTAATTCTCAATTTTCAATAATTGTCAATTGTAACTCTTCAAAATTACAAAACTTTGAATTACAAATCTTTCACAATAGAAAACAATTAAACTGCAAATCGTTAAGATTGAAGAATTTGAATTGTATAACTTTGAATTGTAAATCTTTACAATTGAAGACTTTTTAAACTTACAATTAAAAATGCTGTCTTTTAAAGATTTACATTTCAAATTTCATCAACTCGGAGAATTTATAATTTAAAACTCTTGACTTTTGATCTTCATAATCGTCACAATTTAAGAATTGTTATTGTCATTGTCTTTCTAAATTCAAGAGTTTTCAATTGTACACCTACAAAATTGCAGAACTTTGAATTGCAAATCTTATTATTTAAAATTGAAAAGTATTTAATTTTGAAAATTACCATTTAAAAATTCCAAAATTATTATTAATAATAATATACAGTATTTCATAGTAATTATAATTTCATGATTGAATAATAATTCCATTATTTCATATTATTTTGCCATGAACGGCGTTCTCTCAAATTAAAGAAGGCCACTTTGCTGAATATAACAAATTTTAAAAGAGAAATCTGTGAAATTTGGAAAAAATAGTTGATTCTATAATTGTTAATTTAACATTAGTTAGTTCAGATTTTCTTTAGATTTAAGCATCATCATGGTTAGCTTATTTTGTTAAAAAGAAAATATTACGCACAATTCTATTTAGCCGGTTCTTATTAAAAATTTGCATAAAACAAATGTTTTATTACTAGCTTATTTTTATAAATAAAATTCATTCCAGTGAAATTGCAGATAATATTTTAAAGAACAAAATACATAATCCATACAGGATGAAGACTGAATCTAAATTACTATTTTTTTCTGAAGTGAAAGAAAGTCTAAAATAACTAATGTTAAATAAACATTAAACAATTACAAGTTCAACAATTTTATAAACTTTTTTAAATATTTTACTGGACATCTTTGCGTCTTTTTTCCAAGACTTTACTCTCAGGAGAATGCAATTTATTTTTTTAAATTGAACCTTGGTTCCAAAAACATGTTAATTTTGATTTTTATATTAATTGGATTTCTTTTCAAAGGGATGGTATGATGCAGAAATTGTGATGAGATTATATCATAAATGTAGAGAAAAAAGCCTGTAAAGTGTGACCTCATGTGAAGATGAATTTACATATTATTCATTATAGCATCATTCAGTAAACAAATAATAGTCATTACTCAAACATCATTAATTAAAACATTCATAATATGCATCGACATGGAAACATACGTATTTTCATTGTCTTGTTTTTATAATTTAAAAAGTGTTATTAAACATTTTATTGCTTCTTGTGTCGTTTTTCCAACAATTAAATTTTTTAATGTATTTTTTATGATTAAAACAAGAACTACGCGCCCCTTAAAAAAATTATTTATAACAAATTTGTAGATCTGTTTTGGTTAAATAACTTTTATCTGATCTTTTTTTTACGGTAAAAAAAACTGCGCGTCCTATCAAAAAAATTTTAATAACAAATATGTAGATCTTTTTTGGGTGAACAACTTTTTTCTAGTCATTATTTTTCGTAGCTTGTATCGTTCAAAAAAAATTTTTTTTTTGTTAATGTTATTTTTTACGATTAAAACAGAACCTGCGCGTCCTATCAAAAAAATGGTTCAGAAATAAATTTGTATATCTGTTTTGGTTGAACAACTTTTGTCTAATACTTTTTTTTGCATCTTGTGTCGTTTTTCCAAAAAATTTATTTTTTTATTTTTAATGTTATTTTTACGATTAAAACAACATCTACGCGTTTTATCTTAAAATTCTTAATAAAAAATTTGTATATCTTTTTTGTGCGAAAAACTTTTTTCTATTCATTTTGTTTTCGTACCTTGCATAGTTTGACCGCAAAATGGAATTTTTTATTTAAATCGAAGCTTTAAAAAGTTTATTATTTGAACGCTTAATAATTTACAAGTATAAAATGAAAGCTTTTAACACTGTTCAATTGAACAATTTTTAACTAAATGCCGGCGAAATTCAAAATTTGTAACTTTTATAAAATATAAAATTCAAAGATTTTCAATGATCTAAATTAAAAAATGAATCAATAAGTTTTCAAAATTATATCAATTTAAGCAATTTTTAAGTAAGAAAAATTGAACGATTAAATTTTTTGTTTGAAACTGAACACTTTTTCAATTAGAAGTTAAATTATTTTAATTATAAGTCGTTGCAAATTGGTAGTTATTCACTTGTTATTTATACATCAAAATTTGTTTATATATATTTTTTGATGTTACGGTATTGAGCAGATTTATAAATAAATAATTTGATGATGACCAGTTGAAAAAAATGTATTATATTCAAAACATTAAAAATATTTTTGAAATGTTTTAAAAACTTGTAAATATTTTATAAAATTATTCTAATTTTCCCTAATTTTTTTTCAAAAACCTGAAAAATAAAAAAATGGCTTTTAAAGCCATTATTTTCGGATAATTTTGAAAATCTTTTGAATTTTGAAAAAAAAGTTACTCAAATTGTTTGTAAATTAATAATTGTTCAATTGTTGTTTATACATAAAAATTACATAATTTCACTTACAAATTAACAATTTTTCACATAGAATATTCAAGGCCTTCTGTTTCAAACAATTCCGTTTAAAATTGTTTAGTTTTTAATATATGATTTGTAATTGCTCATTTTAAACGAACAGTTAAATATTACTAAATATTAAAAAGTTGTTATTTTTCTTAATTAAAAAATTTCAAATTGAATGGGTTGAAAATATATTATTTTAGACTCAGGAAATATTTGAAATTTAATCAAACCCATTAATTATCTATTCATTTGAAATTACTTATAAATAGTTTATAAACTTTCAAACGGACGTTTACGTAACTACTAAGGCTTTCGAATTGAAGCAGTTCAATTTTGAACGTTAATTTCTGTAAATTGTTTAATTTCGAACAGATTCTTATAAAATTAATATTGTTCAATTTTTAGCATTCGAACCATTAGTTTATATCTACAGTTGATCAGCTTAAAGCGTTTTTTATCAAAAATTTAATTAATTCAATTTAATTTTTAATTACTGACTGAAAAAGTTAAAAATTATCATCTGATATTTTAAGTGATTGGATTGATTTATCTTCTAAAAATTTGTAAAATTCCCGGTCAAAACTTAAATTCACTGTCATTTCCCGGTCCAGTAGCCACGATATTAAACTTTGGGAGTAATTTAACTTTATAGCATAATGATTAAAACATCCACTTTTTAATTTTAATCAATCAAAAAAATTCTTTTTAAAATTTTAAATATTGAAATTCGATTTTTTTTATATCAAGACGTCTTGACTATACAAATTATTTCTACATTTACCTACTTAAACTTATACAGGGATAAATTGATAAAATACAAGAAATCCGGTATATTTTCACAATTTTTAATTACACATCTGCTGTATACAAAATTTGCAACACACTTTTACATTTTCGTCAAAAAATATAAGAAGCATAAAATATATATAATAGATTTACAAATTGACGAAGACGCAATGTACTGTAACTGCAACGGAAGGAAAATAAAAAGCATACAAGAGGTTTGTTAGTTTGCCCAATCAAGTGTATTGTCTTAATTATAATAATTGTTTAAAGTATGGAAATTAAATGGAAGTCGCATCAGCTTGGATCGAGTACCTTAAAAAAGATACAATTAGTATGCTAAACATTAAGTATTATTAGAATCAGTATAAAGGCCGCTATAATAAAAAATATTTGATTTTTATTCTCTCTTGTACGTCGCCATTATGACATGAATCTGTAAATGCGCTAAGGCAGGATACTTCAATTCTCGTTAGTTGTTCCTTACATGAATAAATCTTAGCGAATGATCTCGGAATTATTTGAAAAAATAAATTGGAATAAATTCAAAGTAAATAAACTAAATGTGTAGAAGGAACAACAGAGTAATCATTTCGTGACTACTTATTAAGACTTAATCCTGTTTAATGCTCGGTGTAACTGATAAACGCACATTATCGCAATGAGTCAATATAAACCAAGGTAGACATGATAAAAGTTAGCAACAAACTCCTTCGTAAGGCAATTCCAGCAAAAAATTAAACCTATCTCTAGAACTTCGGAATATTATCCGAAAATCGGATCTCGCCTAAAAACTGTAACGCATCTCGTCTCTTATACATTACATTTTGTACATTTCAGTAAGCATTGTGGATCTTGTGTCGCTTTCGCTTATAATTTCGGAATGAATTATATTCCTTATATCATAAGACCCTTTCCAAATACTTCTTAAAAGGTTATTTTGATAGATAAATAGATTCAAACCTTGGTGATTTCTAAACGACTCGTGCAGCATAAAATGTCGTTACAACCTTACAAAGCTTATTAAAAAAAAAGAATTTCTTATATATCTCTTACTCTCTCTAAAGATAACGCTCACATTAGGCGGCAACGATCTTCACCTTGTGGATCGCCCTGAAACATAAATAAAATGATATTTTTATTTCATAAACTATCTTACAATTCGACTACCCATCTCCTTTAAATAATAATTGTTGATATCCTGTCCAGAATAAGGTTCTTTTTGCGAATAATTCCTTTCAGAGAAACTATAATTGAGCCGTTCTCTAGAAAACCTATTTAGACAACTTAGCTTTTGCAGGGTGGCCGTTTTAATCAAAGAAAAAAATTCACGGTCATTTCCCGGTTCGCAAACATTTTTCACGGTCAATAAAATTAAAAAATTTGAACTCTAAAGCTATACATTTTTCCATTTGAAGGAATAAAAACTGAGCTGCAAATTAAAGCACTCAAAGTGAAACTCTTGAATTTTAAACTTTTAAAATTGAAGTTTAAAAGTTTTTTAATTAAGAAATGTATTCAAATGCTCAATAATTTACACGTATAAAATGGAAGCTACTAACACTTAACACTTAACAATTTTAATTTAAATGCCGTTAAACTGGAAAATAAAATTTTTGAAATTTTATAAATTGTAGAGTTCAAAGATGCAGATTCAGTTCCAAAAATATAAATCTACATTATCATTTGCAATGATCTAAATTAAATAATCAATCATTGAATTAAAAATGTTTCAAAATTATATCATTTTAAGCAATTTTAAGGTAGAAATATTAAAAATGTGCACAGTTACATTTTTTTATAAGCTGAACAATTCTTATTAGAAGTAAAATTATTTTTATTTTAAATAGTTTAAAAATCCTTAAAATGCTTTCAAAGTTTATTCCAAGATCTCGAAAAATCTACATGTTGTTTTACATTTTTTCACATTTTAAATTATTTTTGAAATTTTTTCAGAACTTCTAAACATCTTTTAAAATGATTCGAATTTTTCCTACTCTTTTTTAAATCCTGTCAAACAAAAAAAAAATCCTTAAAGTCTTCCACATTCATTTTTGACAATTTTGTAAATCTTTCTCAATGTTTTTAAATACTCTCTTGAAATAATTTAAAAAAAATCATTTTTAATTTTCCTAAGAATCTTAAGGAAATGTTTTTTATTCTTTTAAAGCCTTTAACAATTCGTAAAAAGCTGTTAAATTTTTTTGTTTGAAATCTATAAAAATCTATATTTTATTTTAAATTAGGCCGTGGGCTATTTCCACCGAAATTTCGGTACGAATAGCCAGATTTTTTTTGGTACACGTAGACACTTTGTTTAAATTATTTGAAATCATTTCAAATTTTCAAATAATTTCGAATTTTTTCAAAACTTCTAAAAATCTCTTCAACCTACTCGAATTTTTTCTAAGAATAGTAGGTTTTTAATTGTTATTTATAAATCAAAATTCAACAATTTGACTTACAAATTAAGTTTTTTTAAAAAATAGAACAATTAAAAATGCAACGTTCAAAGTTTAGTTTTGAATATTTGATTTATAATTACTGATTTTAAATGAACAGTCAGATATTTCTAAATATTAAGTAATTGTTCTTTTTCTCAATTAAAAAATTTCAAATTGAATGGTTTAAAAATGAAATATTTTAGACTGAAACAATATTTGAAGTTTAATAAAAGGCCTCAATTATGAATATATTATTTGGTGTTATTTTAAAACTGAAAATAGTTTATAGTTTCAATCGGGTGTTTACACTTTGTTGAACTAATAAGACTTTCCAATTGAAACAGTTTAATTTTTAACATAAAAATCTGGAAATTCTAAAATTGTGAACTAATTCCAAATCTTCTTGTAAACTCAATTATTATTTTTTTAATTCTGAAAGTACAGTTCAATTTTAAAAATCATTAATTAATTTATATTTACAGTTGATCAACTAAAAAAAATTGTTATCCAAAATCTTTTACTTCAAACACTTCTAATTTTTAATTGTTTAAATTTAAACCTTTAAAACTGCATTTGTAAATTCAATTAATTAAAATGTACGCTTAAAAATTAAAACCTAAAATGGAAAATTTTTAAAGTAAAAGATTTTCGAATTACGCATTCTAAACTGAATGATATCATAATTGAAAAAGATAACCATTTAACTAATTATTTAAAAAACGGTTGAAATCAAATTGGACAGATTTTTTCATCTAAAAATTGGTCAAATTCCCGGTCAAAAAATAAATTCACTGTCATTTCCCGGTCCAGCGGCCACCCTTTGGCACGAAATCGACAAAAAAAACTTTTAAAAATATGTTTTTACAAACCAAAAAATACAAGTTTTAAATTGTGAAAACTTTTAAAAAAGGCTCTTCGGCAACTTTGTGCCAAAACCTAAGCCGACTCAGGTTATTTTTCTAAAGAACGGCTCAATTGATTATCTAACTTAAAAATCTGGAAATTCTAAAATTGTGAACTAATTCCGAATCGTCTTGTAAACTCAATTATTATTTTTTTAATTCTGAAAGTACAGTTCAATTTCAAAAATCAAAATTAATTTATATTTACAGTTGATCAACTAAAAAAAGTTGTTATTTAAAATCTTTTATTTCAAACGCTTCTAATTTTTAATTGTTTAAATGTTTAAAACTGCATTTTAAAATTCTTTTAATTAAAATGTCCGCTTAAAAATTAAAACCTAAAATGGAAAACTTTTTAAAGCAAAAGATTTTCGAATTACGCATTCTAAACTAAATGATATGATTGAAAACATAACAATTTAACTAATTATTTAAAAAACGGTTGAAATCAAACTTGGACAGATTTTTCATCTAAAAATTGGTAAAATTCCCGGCCAAAAAATAAATTCACTGTCATTTCCCGGTCCAGCGGCCACCCTGATTTGGCACGAAATCGACAAAGAAACTTTTCAAAATATGTTGTTACAAACCAAAAAATACAAGTTTTAAATTGTGAAAACTTTTAAAAAAGGTTCTTCGGCAACTTTGTGCCAAAACCTAAGTCGACCCAGGTTATTTTTCTAAAGAACGGCTCAGTTGATTATCTAAATATCTACAACCTTTTTCTGTCAGGAATAATTTCATTTAATTGACGTGTTAAGTTCCTTTTCTGTTTTGATTAGTTACAATCAAGAATTAAGAGTTAGGAGACTAAAAACTAACTCACAACCGAATTTATGCTGATGTTACCAAAACTATCAACAACTTCGTTACATACAATCTTGTCTCCTCACTCTTACTTCACAGTTATAATAATGAATGTCTGAAAGTTTGCTATTAAGATCGCAACAAAATTCGTCTTATAAATGATATCCATGGCCAATTTGTGCAAATTATTGAAACAGCACAACCTGCAAGCAGGTGATAAAGCTGGGATGAGAATGTAAATAGCTTTTTCCCAAGATGTGAACATAAAATATAATTGTAAATAATTTTAGTTTAAAATCAGCTCTTATTCTCACTGAATCCTCAACATAAAATTCCTCACGCCAAAATGATCAAGTTCCAAAACATAAAAATGGGTTATAAAAATGCTATTTTTCAACACAGTTAATAGCACATTTAGAAAGAGAAGTTTGCGAGATTAGAGAATTTGTTGTTTCAGGGAAAAAACTAATTTGAAAGACAATGTGGTTAAATGAGGGACTGGTTCTCAATTTGAGTAAAACAACTGCCTTAAAACACACACGATTTTTAGTAAAGCGAAAGCGGAAATATGCAGTGTAAATGAAGAGAAATAACAATATAAAGAAGCAAAATAAATCCTTGAAATTATGACACTAAATGCGATAACCAATGTAGTATGCAAAATGATTGGATGAACATCTGAGAGATTGAATGCAACTTACTCAGGCTGCCCCTCAGAGCTGTGTGCCTTCTCACTTATTACGGGTAGAGATAAGATGTTCTCTATGTAACAAGAAGTGGACATTGGTAAGAATATCCCCCCGTAGTTAAATTTCATTTGAATAAATGCCTTCATATCTAATAGTTATTTCTTAAATCTAATCTAGAAATTTCGAATGCCACTGATTTTTGTCAATAATTGGAAGTTTATTTAGATGTACAACGACAGTCTGATATGGAATAAGGTTTGATGGATATGAAAAAAATATTTTTAGTTTAATCTATAATCAACGGAATTGCAGGCAAGTTAACAACAAACTCCATTCATGTGTAGCCACATTGTCTTTTGAGAACTACACCCTTGTAATAACCATTGTTCATTAACTTAGCTTAGAAAAAATAAAAATAAATTCTATTACTGAAAACTGGTTAATATGCCAATAATATACCAACAAGTAAACAAATATTATTATGAATATGTGTAACGTGTCCCAAAAACGAAGGCTTTATATGCTCCACTACACTGCCAATAAATATAATTTCAAGTCAGAAAATAATCAGGGCTCAATAGTTGCGTCTTACCTGTTGGTGGTGAAGTTCTTCTGAAGGTCTGAAACCCAGGTTTTCCCTATGCCGAGACAGGCTGGTGGACAAATGCTGCCTTTTACGTTCAGACATTGCCATTTCCTGCAAGTAATACAAAATATTATTAATGTAATTATTAACTCCATTTTAACGATATTTTGAGAATTTTTTCTCAGTCGAACATACTTCGCCTTCGTTGTTCAAGAGCACAGTCGTCATGCTGTCTGCAGTGAACCACTTTTGACCCTTCATAACTATGTTGGAAGGTAGTTCATGAGTCGCACCGATATCTGACGACCAGACCATGACATTCGCACCAGGTTCGATTTTCGCTGTCCTGTGGAACTTGAAGACTGTTTCCAAAGCTCCGGCTTTGCGGATGATCTGCCAGCCACTCAAGGTCATTTCCTATAACAAGATAAACATTATTCCATTAATATTTCCTGAAATTATCAAATGCACGGGAACTTTAATTATATTTAAAATAATTAAAATATCGCACCTTGCTTCCCTTGTTCGTGAGTTTCACGTATCGACCTTGAGGATCAGCTTCCGTGATTTCAACGTCTCCCCTAGCTGAACCCGAGACGCTGTAATCGCTGCTGCTGCGCTCTTCACTTTCTTCCAAAAGTGTGCGCTTTCGTTTTCCGCCTCTAATGGGAGTGTGTCGCGATGGAGTGCTCCTGCTTGTCTGCATCGTCGAACTCGGGGACTGCATTGGTGTAATGTTCAGCCTGCAAGATTGACAAATTAGAAAAATGACTCGAATCTTTATATGCGGTCATTCCTTAAATTCTTATATCTAGCATCACTGTTGTATTTACCTAGCCTCTTCAGACTCGAGAAGCTTTCTGTATGCGGCGATTTCAATGTCAAGAGCGATCTTGATGTCCATTAGATCCTGGTACTCTTGCAGCTGTTGTGCCATTTCGTCACGCATGCGAGCCAACTCAGCTTCCAACCCAGCCAAACCTTCTGCATGGCGAGCCCTCTCGATCTCGCGGAGATTTTCCAAATCCCTGTAAAATAAATAGTTTATTAATTACAAGCAATAAGAATCATCCAAGGAGTATTGGACTGAATTTTCTGGACTCGAATGCTTACCTGATTCTGGCATTGAGAGCGTTGTTGTTGGCTTCAAGCTCGCTGATTCTTGAATTCAATCCGTCAATTCGGGTGCGAGTTTGACGCAATTCCTCAACTGCTACACTGGCTGCTCCGCTGTTGCGTTGAGCATGGGATGTCAGGTTTTTAATCTTGTTCTCATACAACATTTCGATCTCTTCGCGATTAACACGCATTGCGTTATCATACTGATCACGCAGCTCTTGTAGTGATTGCTGTAGCTTGGCTTCGTACTGTTCTGCGAGACGTCCATCGATCTCAGATATTTCAACCTGCAGTTGAGGAGGAACAGAAAACCGATTATTAAACAGGGGTATCAGAAAACGGTTTTATTAAACTATCAATCGGGAATTATTAACATTTTCTGATTTGATTTAACCTTATCCTTCATATTGTAAAAAAAAAACTGCGGTCAAAATATGCAATACTCACTTGACGGCGTGTGCGCGTCTCTGTAAGTTCCTGTTGGAAAACTTGATCCTTAAAACTGATATCTTCCTTCAAACTTTGAATATGATTCTCGAGGTCAATTCGTTGCAAAGTCTCCTCTTCAAGATTCTTTCGACAATCATCCAACAAGCCCTTCAGTCTCTCAACCTCCTTTTCTAATTCGCGTTCCCTTTCGGCAAGCTTCTTGCGCTCTGCCTGCGACTGATTGAACTGTGATTGGAGATCTGAGCAACGAGATTCATAGATTGTCGCGTTCCTTTCTGCAATTTGCAAATCTTTCGTCTTCTTATCTAGTCTGCAAAAAAATAAAAGATCGAACATGTATTACAGTCATGTATTTTTATAGAACAGGGAAAGTGATTTACTAATAAGAGAGAAACTCATTTAAATAAAGAGAAAGGGGACGAACATGTTTTAAAAAGAGATGCATCATTCTAAATATAAGCGAAGTCTTCAACCTCATTTTGTATTTGCCTTAAATATTATCAAATAGGTACTAACACAGCCTTCGCACTCTTGAATTTCCATCACTTAAGCCCGCAGATCACGTTTATTCAAAAGACAATTTACAAGAAATGCGCTGATGAGAAAGATTGCACAGAATTCTGATTACAAATTCAAAATGAGTAAGTCAAATAATGTTCAAAAAGGTGAAAAGTTGCTGACCGCCCAAATAAATTTTTCAATTTATTTCTTTTTGGTAATTTGTGTCAATTTACAAAGACAGGAGTGGCCGCAAAAACATCACTTTCAAAATTCCCTAACTAATTTTTCATTTTCCCTGATCATTAAAATTTAAACACCAGCATTTTAAGCTTGTAACATTTTTAACATAAAATCTTATAAAAACGGAATAAAAAAACTTCAGATTTAAATTTAAAAATTTCAAATTCATTTATTCATTTTAACCAGAACAGATGACTTTTCGACCTAGAAGATGATTTTTTAACAAAATAGTTGAATTTTCAACAAAAAATGTAATAATTTTGAAAATATTAATATAATATCTTGGTTGAAAATACGAACTTTAAACCACGAAGATTAATTTTGTACCAAAAAGCCGACTTTTAAACAAAATTCATAATTTGTAAACAAATATTCGAATTTTCAACAAAAAAAGATCAACTTTCAACTAAAAAGGTTCAATTTTCAAAAAAAAACTGGAAAAGTTTTGGATATTTTAGTCAAGAAAGAAAAAAAACTTCATCCCAATTGTTGAACATTGAAGCCAAAAGACGAATTTCCTGAATAACAGTTCAATTTTCAATAAGAAAAGATTAATTTTCAACGAAAAATATGATAATTAATATTTCAACTAAAAAAATATTTTATTTTAAATCAACAATAGTCAAATTTAAACAAAAAGATAGATTCTCAACAAAAAAATGTAGTAGTTGATATTTCAACCAAGAAAGATTTTAATTTTTAACTTTAAAACAAATGAATTTTTAACCAAACAGTTGCATTTTTAACCAAAAAAGATTAAATTTCTAACAAAACAGATGAATTTTCAAACCACAATGCGAATGTTTAACAAAAGATTTGAATTTATTACTAGGAATGATTTTTCAGTCAACAGAGAACAATTTATACTAAATTGTTGAATTTTCAAACCAAAAAGGCGAATTATCTACAAAACAGTCGAATGTTCAACCCGAAAAGAGGAAATTTCAAACCAAGAACATTATTTTTCTACCAAAAAGACGATTTTTTAACTAAATAAGAGAAGCTTCCAACCAAAAATGGAAAAGTTACATTTTCAGTTGAACATATTAATTTTAAACCAAAGAAAAGACGAAATTTCAACCCGTACAGAGGAAATTTGAAACCAAGAAGATTAGTTTTCTACCAAAAAAGACGAATTTTCAAATAAAAAAGATCAAATTTCAACCAAAACTGAAAAAAAAAACGGAAATCCCGTGGGGTGTAAAACGCCCCGTGTGACCGTTAAGGGTTAAACCAAATAAAAAAAGAATTTTCAACTAAATATTTCAACTTTCAACCAAATAGATGAACTTTCAACTAAAATTATGAATCTTTACTGGAATAGTTAAATTATCAGATAAAACAATTGATTTGCAACAAAAGTAAAAACGAATTTTCAACTAAAATTATAAATCTTCAACAACAAAATTATTTTTTAAGAAAGTGCATCAACCTTCAACCAAGTTGTTTAAATTTCAACCAAAAAATATGAATTGTCAACGAATAATGTAAAAAAGTTGCCAACAAAATTCGGTGACTTTTCCCTTATTTCCGGGGTTTCCCGGACCTATGGCCACCCTACCCTTATAGGTGGTTCAACACCAATCAGGATTTTTTTAATAAAGGTAAAACAACAAAATTCCTAGTAGGAGTAGAACCGCCCTATTATTTTTCTAAATAAATCATATCCGAATGTCATCATATTTTTCTTGAAAAAGTATAAGGAATAGAAAGCCTCGCGTTTGAAGGAAGTTATGAAAAGTGCTTGAAGCCAGGCAGAAAGGCGTGGCCCGCATCCCGAAATGTGATCACTGAACATAAACGTTCCCTTTCCTGCATTTTATATGGTCGCAAGTCACGACGGCGGGTTGTTACCAAAACTCCCCACGGTTTGTGTATCTTTTAATAGGACATATGGTCGAAAAAAACAAACAATTTTTTAAATTCTGTAACAAAAATTAAAATTAGCAGATGTTAACCATACATACTTCAAATAAAATCTAAAAAATAAGCGAAATTTGGGCGATTCTATATTATTATCTATACAATATATTTGAACAATAAAATTAAAGATGAATTTGTCTTGAAGTAAAGGTGGGATCGGAATTTAATCCGGGTCGATTATTCCACTATCTTATAGAACCGGTTTTTTTATCCTCTGAAAAAAGTATAATCCATAGTATGTAATAGAGAATTCTGCAGTAAGCTTAATTTAAAGAAATTCGGACTCGGCATTTTTTTACAGAGTAAACATATTTAAATAGGTTAGAATAGCTTTTCGAAGATGTAGGTCAGAGATATTTCTGGCTCTAATGACAGGAAGAGGGAAAAAATGACAAATGGTGATCTGCTAACTATTTTTGCCATCATTTGATGTAGCACGAAGAAAACAAATATTGACATTATTATGCATTATGAGTCACGTTATGTGCCAATTACCTTGCAAAATTATTCTCAACTTTGTAAAAGTTCTTAATTAGACCATTAAAGAAACAGATAAGTTAAATAGATATTCTTATATTCCACTTTTATCAATTGTTTTCAAGCACGCCTAAAAAAATATTGGTACATATTCATCACTAGAAAAGAATTCATGTTTTTATTCAGAGCTAACAAGATTACAGCAGACTGATTAAAAATTTCTACCCACATACTAATTGACTTCTGGTCTGACGTCACGGGACGAGTACAGACCTCAGCAAAATGATAAAAAATGATGATACATAAAGCAAGTAAACACAAGGATTTCTTCTCAAATTGTTTAGCGAGGTTAAATCGTGACATCACATCAGGTCATAATATACTTTTGCTGATTCTGTCCCGCTATCCTTGGCCTACTGTCCTTTTACTTCAAGCACCTGTATTCCTAATGCGTATCTTTCAATTTTCGATGAATTATTAGGGAAAGGAATTAGGAAATTAAATGGAAATGGATAAACTTCAAAAGGCGTCCTAAAATATGATTTGAAGCCAATTATGCATGAATATCGAATGTTTCGAAAGATCATCAATATCAATAGAAACCTCGAATCGACAAAAATTCCTAAATATGAAATTATCAAGTAGAAAAAAGAAGGAAAGAATAGTCTACGTAGAAGACCGATTGCTTGAATGGATGTGAGCTTTTATTCATTATTTTATTCCTTCGGGGCCAAGTCTTCGTTCCACTAATCGCGTGTTTCTCGTTACTATTTTCAGAGGTTCGACCCACATTCAGAATTTTATATCCTCGCGTGAATCTCGAGTTTGATATTTATCTCGACGCGTGGTGTTTGCACATCTGCTTTTGCATATTTTTATCGAACTCATATATCATTTTCGAAACATTTAGATCAAATCTTTAATTCAGAAAATTGCAAAGGCAGACCTCACAGTCTCTATGGGATCAAATATAGGGACCAAAGGATACCTTTTGTCACGCTCATAGGGTACTTTTTTCAAACTCAAAGAGTTCAAGTTAAATTTAAGTTAAATTCAAATGAATTGGGAAAGAAAATTTTCATAAAAAAGATTCCATTGATTTCCGTAAAATTCTAACGAATTTAGAGGAATTTAAATAAAAAGAAAAGAATTCGATGAAATCCATAACAATTTAAGGTGGATTTAAAAAATCCAAATGAATTGAAAACAATTTAAAAATATAAAAAATGTAATTGAATTCAGTAACTTTAAAATGAGCTTAGAAACATTAAAGGTAATTCAAAAGAATTTGATGAAATGCCTAAGAATTCAAGGTGAGGGTAAAAGACTTCAGAATTAATTAAATAAAAACGGTTAAAAATACAAAAAAATCCATCGAATTAAGTAGAATTGAATAAATTTAGAAGAATTCAAGCGAATTAAAAAAATCCAAGAGAATTATAAAGAATTTGAAAAAAATGCAGGGTAAATTAATCAGAATTCAGGATGAATTCTAAAAAATAATTTCAAAATTCTTCAAATCTTTGAAACCCTACTAATTTCTAACCAAAAAAGTGACTAATCACTACAAAAAAATTCAAAAGAATCCGAAAAATGGTTTAAAATCGAAAAAATCCATTTATTTCAGTAAAATTTGAGTGCCTTTAAAGGAATATAAGGGAAACGAGAAGAATTCAATTAAATTCATCATAAATCAAACTAAATTTTTAAAAAATCAAGTGAATTCAAAACAATTAAAAAATATGAAAAAATTCATTGAATTGAGTAAGTTTGAAATGTGTTTAGAAAAATTAAAGAGAATTTAAAAGAATTTGATGAAATGCCTAAATTTAAGGTGAGTTTTAAAGACTTCAAGAGGAATTAAACAACTTTTTAAAAGCCCATTGAATTGAGTGAATTTAAAAGAATTCAGGATAAATTGATGAGAATTCAGGGCGACACCCAAATGAATTGCAAAAAATATTTACTAATCTCTTTGAAATCTTTGAAACCCTACGAAATCCCTCACTTCTTGTGAATAAATTCTTTGAAATCCATTAAAATATTATAAAATTACATGAAATCTGATGAAACTTCTTGAAATCCTGGGGAAATTATTAAAATACCTTGAGAGCTCTTAAAATCCCATCAAATCATTTAAATCTTCTGAAATTTTATAAAATCCCGTGAAGTCCTTTAAAATATCTTAAAACCTTATAGGTCCTGTAAAATCATTCCATATCTTCCGAAATTCTTTCTCCTAACATATTTCAAACACTTTGAAATCCCTTCAAATTGCATGCCAACGGCCACGCTGAAAAAACCAGTTCTCGCCAGATCACTGAAGTTAAGCAGCGTTGGGCGCGGTTAGTACTTGGATGGGTGACCATTCGAGAATACTGTGTGCTGTTGGCATATTATGGGTGTGGTGAGTCCAAATTTGTAGTTATTTATAACTACAAGAAAACTATCCACCTAGAAACACGACCCGAATCGGGTAGTGTCACGCCTACCCTGAAAGGGAAATGGCTTAATGGTATAAATAAAAAAAACCTTGGAATCTTTGAAGATTTCCTAAAATATTTCAAATCCTTTGAAATCCTACGAAATACCTAACTCCTCGTGAATAAATTCTTTGAAATCCATTAAAATATTATAAAATCCCGTGAAATTACATGAAATCTGATGATACTTCTGGAAATCCTGGGAAAATTATTAAAATAACTTGAGAGCTCTTAAAATCCCGTAAAATCATTTAAATCTTCTGAAATGTTATAAAATCCCGTGAAGTCCTTTAAACTATCTTAAAACCTTATAGGTCCTGTAACATCGTTCCATATCTTCCGAAATTCTTTATCCCAAAATATTTCAAACACTTTGAAATCCCTTCAAATTATTGAAATCAATAAAAAATTCCTTGGAATCTTTGAAGATTTCCTAAAATATTTCGAATCCTTTGAAATCCTACGAAATACCTAACTTCTCGTGAATAAATTCTTTGAAATCCATTAAAATATTATAAAATCCCGTGAAATTACATGAAATGTGATGAGACTTCTGGAAATCCTATGGGAAAATTATTAAAATAACTTGAGAGCTCTTAAAATCTTCTGAAATTTTATAAAATCCCGTGAAGTCTTCTAAAATATCTTAAAACCTTATAGGTCCTGTAAAATCGTTCCATATCTTCCGAAATTCTAGAAAATTCTATATCCTAAAATATTTCAAACCCTTTGAAATCCCTTCAAATTATTGAAATCAATAAAAAATTCCTTGGAATCTTTGAATATTTCCTAAAATATTTCAAATCCTTTGAAATCCTAAGAAATACCTCACTTCTCGTGCATAAATTCTTTAAAATCAACTAAAATATTATAAAATACCGTGAAATACTATGATGATAATTCCTGGAAAATATATTAAAATACATTGAGAGTTTTAAAAACCCTTAAAATTATTGATATCTGATAAAATCCTATTGAATCTTTTGAAATATCTTAAAACCTTATAGGTCCTGTAAAATCGTTCAATATCTTCGAAAATTCTTTATCCTAAAATATTTTAAACGCTTTAAAAAGCCCTTGAAATTAATTAAATTAATGCAAAATTCCTCGGAAGCTTCTAAAACTCCCTAAAATATTTCAAATCAAAAGCTCTTGAAAATGCCTCAGAAGTTTTAAAAATACCCTAAAATCTTTCAAATCTCTTCAAATTATTGAAATATAAAAAATTTCCAAGAATATTTAAAAATACCCTGAAATATTTCAAAAGAATTCAGAAGTAGGTATAGACCTGAATTGAATAGTGATTAACCCATGGGTTAATTTATTGAAAGAAAAATGACTAATGTAATTTTTTTATTTAAAAAAGGGAGTAAAAAGTGATTTGAGAAACAAAGTAACTAATAGTGACTGTGTGGCAGCCCTGATTATTTTTTACAGTTACGTCTTACAGACATTCCCTGATTTTTGCTATTTTTTCAAAGTTACATTTTGGGCTGCAAATAGGGTACCATGTAGGGACTGAATCTCAAAAATCGGGTACTTTAGGGACCTGAACTGAATATAGGGTAGAGCAGGGGTAATTTTGTAGTGTATTCAACTAGTGCGTTTATCAGTACTTTTGTATATAAATTTATCCATTTGACAATATCCGAGATAAAATTATTTGCGACCTTGGGGAAATTGAAACAAGAACAAGATCGAAGAAAGCAGAATGTTGTGAGTGTGTAGGCGAGTTAGCTCAGTAGGGGACCTTATCGGCCAACGGACACTTCACACAATTATACTGCCTCCAGATGCGTTGATTTGCATCTAACGTACTGCAATGTCAAGTGCATGTCGATTATACTTCAATAATTACTATTTATAATCAAAAGTCCATTCAAGTTATCAGAAAACCAATAAGTGAAATCTAATTTCGAAAATTTAATGATAAATTTACTTATACTCAATGAACCAGTCAGAAATACGTTTACTAATCCTCAAAAAGACCAGTATTGTAAATCAATGAAATACGAAATTCTTGTTCCGATAAATTAGCCTGACCTTCTCTGGTTTTAATTAGTATTCGATTAAGGCCGCTACATCTTTTCCAGTCCGAAAAGTTTGTTAATTTCTAATTAAAAATGCCATAAACTCAAGGAAGATTCTACAAACGATATCATTTACGTATTACTAAATAAGGTGCTATACCTGCAGAAATGTAAATAATAAAGAAGGCTCTGAAGATTACTCAATGTTTAAGGCAAGGTTTGAAGGTTTCTTAGTTGCTTAAAAAAAAAGTATTAAAAGTGTCCACCATGTGGAGGACCATGAACATGATGTCATTGATGATTTTGTGCTCTGTAGTCATTCCGGGTAGATAAGGTCACTGCCTCGGAAGGAACTTCCACGCATTCCTGAATTTACGATTGAGTAATCACCCTCAAAGATGAATATGATTACACATCACGACTCACGTACAGTAATTTAGCCTAAAAAAAATTCAGCAAACACTGGCACCGATAATGTGCAATTATGCATTCTTGCATAAATTACGTTTCGTTCCTCAACTCATCCATTCATTTTAGCAAAAATTGTTCCAGCCAAGGTATTCAATTATAATTGTTTTTAATTGATACTAAAAATACCAGTGAGTTTCGGAATTTTTTAAAAATAATTTTAAATTTAAAAATGCACCTTGAATAGAAAATAGAAGTTGGGAAATAAAAATTGAGCCTATAAGCTTTGAGCGGGAAAATTAATTGAGCTGTTTTCATTGACAGGGGTTGTGTCAGAATATAAACAGAAGCAAGAACAGTGGAAACTTCTCTTTGGCAAGTTTTATAGTCATTTTTGGATTTACAAATTATTTTTGGCAGCTTTGAAAAATCTGTTGATCACTAGAAAACTTTTTACTGATAAAAATACATAAGAAAAAAATTCAAGAAGATCAAAAATTAAAAAATAGATAAGCAACAGAAGTGAAAAATGCTCATGCTTGAATTTTTGTTAACGTATTTTTATCAGTAGATAGATTTTTATTCTGTATTCCCATCAATTTCTGCTAGTGTATTTTCTGTTTTTATTTTCTTAGAGTTTAGACGTTTAAATTTGTTTCTAACGTATTTTTAACAGCTGACAGCTCTCAGATATAGAAAACATTTGTCAATGTCAGCTAAAAAAGATTGCAGTGTAAAAAAATAGAAATTAAAAAAATTATTGTTCACGAAAGTAACAAAATTATAAAGATAATAATTTGTTCAAGTAAGAAGTTTTTTAACATGAAAAAATAAACCATATAATAATCAAATCCAAATTATTTATACTTTATTAGAGGGTAGGCTACTTTTATGCATATTATTATTTTAGATTTCCAAAATTTTGTTTCTACAACCACAACTAATATACTTTTCTTTAATACACCGTTTTACGTATTTTATTACATATTTCAAAAATATGAAAAATTCCTTTTTAATTATCCCAGACTTCACAATGTTTTACCTATTCCTATTTTTTGGTTGAGTATTTAATTATTTTGTTGAAAATTCAACAATTTCATTTAAAATTCAAAGGTTTTATAGCAAATTCGTTTTTTTTTTGTTTGAAAATTCATCTCTTTTGGAATAAATTCCATATTTTTCTGTTAAGAAACTACTTGGTTAAAAAATCCATCTTTCTTTTGCTGAACACTTTTATTTTCTAGTTATAATATTTAATTATTTGATTGTAAATTCAAAAATGTTGTGAAAAAGTAATCCATTTTCCTCAAAAATTAAACTGTTTTGTAGAAAATTCGTCTTTTGGGTTTGAAAATTCATCTCTTTTGGTCTAAATTTCATATTATCCGGCTAAGAAACTACTTGGTTAAAAATCATCTTTCTTTTTCTTAAGAATTTTATTTTTTTCGTTGAATATTTCATTATTTTGTTTAAAATTCAACGGTTTTGTAGAAAATTCATCTCTTTTGATAAAAATACCATATTTTTCGGTTAAGAAACTTAAAAAAATTTTAAATAGAGACACTGAACAAATGATTCGTTTCCAATCTGCAGGGTTTTTATGAATATTTTCTGCTTTCTTTTAATTGAGTCTAAATAATTTGTACTTCAATTTCTTGAAAGAAATCTTTTTATTTAAAAATTTTGTAAGAAGAATGCACTAAATATTAGCAACTTTAGAAATTAAAAAAAAAATTTGGATTGTTTCATTTTCCTATTTGTGAAAATGTAAGAATCTAAATAGATTGGTTTTGAATCACCCACAAACTACTTTGTTAAAAAGCCATCTTTCTTTTGCTTAAAAATTTTATTTTTTTGGATGAATATTCAATTATTTTGTTGAGAATTCAACATTTAGTTTTAAAATTCAACGGTTTTATAGAAAATTCGTCTTTTTGGTTTCAAAATCCATCTTTCTTTTGCTTAAGAATTTTTTTTTGGTTGAATATTTCATTATTTTGTTTAAAATTCAACAAGTTTCTTTTAAGATTCAATGATTTTGTAATCTTTTTCTTTCTTGACTGAAAAATCTTTTTTGGTTGAAAAATCAACTACCCGGTTAAAATTTATTGTTTGTTTGGTTGAAGGTTCATATTGTTAGTTGAAAATTCATCTCTCTTGGTATCAATTTCTTCTTTCTCGGTTACGAAACTACTTGGTTAAAAATCAATTTTTTTTGTTGAAGATTCATCATTTCAGTTAAAAATTCGTCTTTTTATGATTAAAATTCAACTAATTTCGGGTTGAAAAATAAACTGTTTTGTAGAAAATTCGTATTTTTTGGTGGAAAATTTAACAGTTTGTTTGAAATTATTCTTCTTTCTTGACTGAAAAATCTTTTTTGGTTGAAGAATGAACGACTTAATAAAAAATTAATTTATGTTGTTGAAGATTCATTACTTTATTTTAGAATTTATCTCTTACGTTGAAAATGTGTCTTTTAAGTTCAATATTTAACTATTTTCGTAGAGAATTCCGCTTTTTTGGTTAAAAATTCAACTACTTGGTCAAAAGTTGAACTGCTTTGTCAAACATTAATTTTTTCGATTGAAGATTCATCATTTTAGTTGAAATTTCATCTATTTTATTGAAAATGCAACATTTTTACTTGAAAAATTATGAGTTTGAAGTGATAAAGATATTTTTGATTTGCAACTGCAGAACTGATTTATCTTTCGTGTTTAGTTTCTCGACTGAATCGTTAGCAATTCCTTCGCTGTCGACAATGTCCTTCAATTCTACAAAATTAGCAAAGAAATCGTTTAGGCAATACTTGATATTGGTATCATCAAAAAGAATCTCTTTCACAGTGTCTTGTTTTCTAATGTCTTGAATTTATGTTTATGATTATATTTAATGAATCGAAACCTTCGAAAACGGAAGAATGGTTAAAATTCTCGACTTTAGGTGTTTTAGGGGATTTTTCAATTTTAAGGAGAAAAGAGGATTAGGTAACAAAGTGGACGGACTGTGATCCCTGCAATTATAAAAAATAAGTTCAACTTGAACATCAATTTTCGTTTTTGCATCTAATTCCATGTCAAGAGGTAATATAATGAATGAAAAGTGAGTGGAAAATAAGAAAGGAGACCTAAAAAGTATCATACTGAGCGATTTGACTGGAGTCTTGATTATCAACAATGATTTGTCAGAGTTTACAATTCAACCTGTGTTTGCCGGTGAATGATAAGAATTTTGCGAGTGCATGCATACTTTGTAAAAATCACCTTGTAATGGACTGGAAAGTCAATGTTTTTATGTCAGACGATGCGTGGAGCTGACATCATCACCACATAGTAAGCGTGACGCAACCGTAGTAACGTCACGTCTGGTTTGGACACCCAACCAAAGCAGACCGACCGGCTTTTTCGCCGGAAACTGCCGGAAACCGATGGCCCCACGCTTAACGTTTACACGTTAATTTTTATCCCTACACTAATCAACATATTATTCACATCCAAATTTAACTCTGACATTCGCATCGACCAATCCTCTCAATCCCTAGATCTTTTAATTTCACGTATCTATCAACTGCAAAGCCAGCTTGGAAGTAACTCAGTTTTGATGTGGAAAAAGAACAAAAGGCACAGGAATAATTTACATTAAAAAATATGTTCCCTGATAATATAAAATAAGTAAATGTAATACGAAACTAAATCTTTAATGTTATGCATTAAAAGTGAACCGGAGTAAATAAACAATCTGGATAAATGAATTGGTAGGAGAACCGAAATAAATATGGACCAGGTGTTACACCCACAAATATTCCAAATTTCACCTGGCCTGTTTCACCGTTTCAAAACTTTCTCTTCCTCCTACGCAAGGTACCTACAAACCTTCCTCAAGGTTTAATTAGCGTTGTTAAATACCCCAGTGCTAACCATAAGGGTTGGGAAACATAAAAAGGTGACTAATCGAAAATGTAAATCAAGGGCACTTTGTTTTGTTCCCCACAATGAGTTAAAGACTCTTTCAACCCTGGGTTGTTAAAACTCAGTACATGAAACATTAGTGGCTCAGGACATGTGGCACATTATTGATCCAACTGGGAATTCATTGTATGCTACGTGTTATCCTTAAACAGTAACTAGGACTCTATCTCCTTCCTTGACCCACTTGAATCTCTATTAATTCTTCACTCAAACATGAAACGGAATGTCGGAAGATGAAAGTGGACGCTGACCAATGACTGGTTGATATTGATGGGAGATTATGTTTTCTGAAGGAAATGGAAAAAATTGTTTCATTGACCTTAAGTGTCGATAATGACTGGTCCGATTATCGGGCGGTTCAAATTGCCCTGATAATGACAGGGTTTTAAAAGTAAATTGTTTAGAAGGAGGAGTCCAAGTTCAGGCCTCAGACTCACTTCAGAGATCAAGAACAGTGTAAATAGTGTCCCAAATTTGAAAAAATAGTGTAATGAAATTTTTCAAGTATTAAACCTAATATTTTTAAAGTATTGAAAATGAACTTCAAGCATTAATAGAACCCAATAAGAAAATTTAACTATTGTCGGTTGAAAAGTATTGATTCAAAATTGAATTATTTTGTTGAAAATTCAACAATTTGTTTAAAAAGTCATATTTCTTGGTTTTGTTAAAAGTTCTTCTTTTTGGTTTGAAATGTTAACAATTTGATTGAAATTGTTTCTTAAAAATTTTATTTTTGGTTGAAAAGCCAACTATTTTGTTGAAATTCATCTTTCTTGTTTAAAAATCCATGTTTTTCTGTAGAAACGTTATCTTTTTATGTTAAAAATGCAATTATATGGTTAAAATTAATCATTTTCAGTTTAAAATTAACTTTTTTGTTGAAAATTGAACTGTTTTGTAGAAAATTTGTATTTTCGGCTAGACAATTCAATAATTTGTAGAAACTAACTGCTATTTGGTTAAAAATTGATGTATTTTGTTGAAAATTCGCTTTTTTGGTAAAAAATCAATTTTTTGTTTAAAAATGCAACTGCTAGTTGGAAATTAATCTGTTTCAGTTAAGTATTCAATTATATTGTTGAAAATTCATAGTTGTTGGTTAAATCCAACTTTATTAATTTTTTTGTTGAAGATTCATAATTTTAGTGAAAAATCAGGCTTTTTGAATTCACTTTTTCGTTGGAACTGTATATTATCGGGTTGAAAATTCGTATTTTCGGCTCAAAAATTAAATAATTTGGTAGAAAATTTAACTACATTGTTGACAATTTATGTATTTTGTTAAAAAATCGCATTTTTAGGTAGAAAATTAAACTGTTTTAGTTTAAGATTCAAGTATTTTGTTTAAAATGCATTGTTGTTAGTTAAATCCAACTGGTTTTTTATTTTGAATTAAATTCTTTTTGTTGTTGATATATCAAATGTTACATTTTTCGTTGAAAATTCATCTTTTTAGGTTAAAAATTACACTCCTTGGTTGAAAGTTCAAACACTTTCTTAAAAGTAAATTGTTTGAATCAAAATTCATAATTTTAGAAGAAAATTCGTTTCTTGTTTGGATAAAAATTTAACATGTTAAATTAAAGATTGAACTGTTTTGTTGAAAATTTAACTGATTTCTTTAAAGTTCACTTTTATGTATTTTTTTAATTGAAAACTAATTCTCCTTAATGAAAATTTAACTACTCAATTTTTGGTTAATAATTGATCTTTTTTAGTTTAAAAATCCAAAAATTAGGGTAAAAATTTTTAGAAACGAAAAAATATAAACTAAAAATTAATCAAATAAAATTTGGACTAGGACCACATCCATTGTTTAAGCTATTTATTTGGAAATTTTTGTAATTTGTTCAAAATTCGTAGTTCACAGAACTACTTTCTTAATTCATAAGTCTAACGTTATTTTTGGATGAGTGTAAATAAATTTACGAAAAAAAAAAAAAAAAAATAGTTCGCCGAGATGGCGGACTTATTAATTTAGCCAATTACCGAAGAAGTTCAAAAATATTTTTTAAAGAAAAGTAAATTAGTGTCATTTCTTTCGAAATAGTGTAATCTCTAAAAAAAAAGTGTAAAATAGTGTGAAGAGTCCGAAGCCGGCAGGATTAAGAAGTCTGTGATTTTCGAGAGTTACAGTTACTGTTACGAAATATCTACCGTTACGGAATTTTCCGTAAGACTAGCCCGAGCGCTATACTTTACCGGTCAGTTTGACGGAAATTTCCGTAATGCTAGGAGCCTTATTTATAAGAAACTACTTGGTGAAAATCCATTTTCTCTTGCTTAACAATTTTATTTTTTGGTTGAATATTTATTTTGTTGAAAATTCAACAATTTTGTTTAAAAAAACCCATCCTTTTGATTTAAAAATCAACGGTTTCGTAGAAAAAAACAAATTTCCTTTGGGAAAACCGCGCATTCCATACTGGACTCGAAATGTTTTTGTTTTCCTTTGTTGTTGAAGTCCACATGTGGGATCAGCGTGTTTCTTTTTGTGGAATGTAAACACTAGCCTCCTTCAGAATTTCAAGCAAGATCTTGAGTTTGGTTAGAAAGTGACGATAATTTGTTAAGTCAGACGAATAATTAAAAGAGCATTTGTTAAATTTTGAAAATATAAAATTTTTATTTTACGATTGCAAAGTGCAAGTCGTCCCTTTATCAATTAATAAAATCCTTGCAGTGATAATATTATCATTCGAGAGATAAAAATTAATGAAGAGGCAAAATTTCGAATAAATCCTCGAGTGACATTTCCCCCAGTTTATCAACAAATCAATCAATCGACCTTGGATTTTTTAAAGCTAGAACAGGGAACATAATGCCGAAACTGTATTAAAAAATGAAAATTATAACAGCAATGGTCCTGAAAAATATGAGGTTAGCATTTTCTCCGGGTATGAACTGCATGAACCATAGTCGATGAATAATCCGCCTAAATATAGAATTAAGCGACTGGTGATTCTAAGCTAAAATAAAAGAGCAGTCACGATCTGAAGACTCGTACTTTCTTTTTTCTCCAGATTCAAAAACTGCAATCTCAATTCAGAAATGAACAGATTTGCGAAAGAAAATGAAGCTGGAAATGAATGAAAATGAATGTGGTAATTTGGAAAATAACTTACTTAGCCTTGAGGTCTTCGTTATCGTCCCAGAGGCGTTTGGTGTCGATTTCGAGTTTCGCTCTTTCTCTGGCAGTGTCATCCAATAGTTTTCTCGCATCCGACAATTCGTGCTCATACATAGACTTGATGTTCGAAACTTCTCGTGTGACGGTTTCCTGGGAAGTCTGAACTTCGCGCGTCAACCGGGAGTTTTCGCATTCTAGGTGACGGACTTTATCGATGTAGCAGGCCAGTCGATCATTGAGATTCTGCAGGTCTTGTTTTTCCTGAAGTCGCGAATAGCGTGCTGGACTAAGAGGAGATCCAGGGCGTTTGCTAATCGGGGTGCTCGTGCTCGGCATTGGTGATTGCAGCGAGGAAGATGTTGCGGCGGTTTTCTTACTTTTGGTTGACATTTTTTCTGACTAGTATTCACTAGCTTAGGTCACTGTCTGATACCGGTCACTCTTTTACACTAGTCGCACATCCACTTGATGAGATACAGACCCAAATACAAACTTTCACGGTTAGAACGCGCGCACCGGGACTGCCAACGGAAAAAGAATAGCGGGTGACGCCGTCGTGCTCCAAACGTATGCGCATGCGCAGCGGGAGTGGCCGTCAACTATATTTCGAACTCTGACGTCAGCCGGCAAGATGTCTGCACGCCGAGGGCCAAGCCGCTAGGTAGCGCTTTAAAAATTCATATCTTTGGTTGAATATATTTAACTATTCTACTTTTGATTGTGAATTAATCTCTTTTATTTGAAAAATCAACTATTTGATTGAAAATTCATGTATTTTAATACAAAATTCGTCTCTTTTGTTATTTTTATTTATTTTTTTTAGTTGAAAATTCATCTTTTTGGTAGGAAATCATTCTTCTTGTTTACAAATTAATTTTGTTTTTGTTGATAATTCAACTATTTTGGTGAAAATAATTTTTTTTCTATGGAAAGTAATTAAATGAAAATTGAATTATTCAATTTTTAATTGATTGAAAATTGATCTTTTTTAGTTGAAAAATCAACCACTTGGTTGAAAATTCATGTATTTTAATAAAAATTCGTCCCTTTTAGTTGAAAATTAATATTTTTTTGATTAAAAATGATTTCTTTGGTTTAAAATTTAACAATTTTTTGAAAATTCATTTTTTTTTTTCCTTAAAAAAAAATTTTTTTCAGTTAAAAATTATTCTTCTTGTTTGAAAATTTATCTATTTTGGTTAAAAGTTGATTTCTATGGACTATTTTGTTTGTTTTTTTCACTAAAAATTAATTTCTTAAACAGAAAACTTACGTAAAGAGTAAAGTTTACAGTTGAAAAATGTCTTTTTTTTAGTTGAAAATTCATCTTTTTGGAAGAAAATTATCCCTCTTGTTTAAAAATTAATTTTGTTTTTGTTGAGAATTCAACTATATTGGTGAAAATAAGTTTTGTTGTTTGTTGAAAAATAATTGAATGAAAATTCAACTATTCCATTTTTTATTGAAAATTGATCTTTTTTAGTTGAAAAATCAACCAATTGGTTGAAAATTCATGTATTTTAATTCTTCTTATTTGAAAATTAATTTTGTTTTTGTTGATAATTTAACTATTTTTGTGAAAATTAGTTTTTTTCTGTTAAAAAGTAATTTTAAATGAAAATTGAACTATTCCATGTTTCATTGAAAATTGATCTTTTTTAGTTGAAAAATCAACCATTTGGTTGAAAATTCATCTATTTTGATAAAAATTCATCTCCTTTCGTTGGAAATGAATCTTTTTGGCTAAAAATTCATCTTTTGGTTGAAAAATGATTTCTTTGCTTGAAAATTTGTGTTTTTTTTTGCTAATAACGAATTCTTAAAACTGAAAACTTAAGTATATACTAAAATATTCGCAGTTAAAAATTGTATTTTTTTTAGTTGAAAATTCATCTTTTTTATAGGAAATTATTCTTCTTGTTTGAAAATTATTTTATTTTTGTTGATTCAACTATTCTGGTGAAAACTAGTTTTTTTTTTAGTTGATAATTCATCTTTTTGATAGAAAATTATTCTTCTTGTTTGAAAATTATTCTACTAGTTTGAAAAGTAATTACGTTTCTGTGGGTAATTCATCTATTTTGGTGAAAACTAGTTTTTTTTGGGAAAATTGATTAAATGAAAATTTAACTATTCCATTTTTGATTGAAAATTGATCTTTTTTAGTTAAAAAATCAACCATTTGGTTGAAAATTCATGTATTTTAATAAAAATTCGTCTCTTTTAGTTGAAAATTAATTTTTTTGTTTAAAAATACATCTATTTGATCAAAAAATGATTTCTTTGGTTCAAAACTTAACAATTTTTTGACAATTCATTTTTTTGTTTTGCTTGAAAAAAATATTTTTCAGTTAAAAATTATTCTTCTTGTTTGAAAATTTATCTATTTTGGTTCAAAGTTGATTTCTATAGACTATTTTTTTTTTTTTCACTAAAAATTAATTTCATAAACTGAAAACTTACGTAAAGAGTAAAATTTACAGTTAAAAAATGTATTTTTTTTTTAGTTGAAAATTCAACTTTTTGGGAGAAAATTAGTTTTTTTTTTGTTGATAAGTAATTAAATGAAAATTGAACTATTCCATTTTTGATGCATTTATTTGATTAAAAATGATTTCTTTGGTTTAAAATTTAACCATTTTTTGAAAATTCATCTTTTTTTACTTGAAAAAAAATCTTTTTCAGTTAAAAATTATTCTTCTTGTTTGAAAATGTATCTATTTTGGTTAAAAGTTGATTTCTATGGACTATTTTGTTGTTGTTTTTCACTAAAAATTTATTTATTACACTGAAAAATTACGTAATAAGTAAAATTTACAGTTAAAAAATTTTTTTTTTTAGTTGCAAATTCATCTTTTTGGAAGAAAATTATTCTTCTTGTTAGAAAATTACTTTGTTTTTGTTGATAATTTAACTATTCTGGTAAATACTAGTTTTTTTTAGTTGAAAATTCATCTTTTTGGTAGGAAATTGTTCTTCTTATTTAAAAATTAATTTTGTTTTTGTCGATAATTCAACTATTTTGGTGAAAGTTTGTTTTTTCTGTTGAAAAGCAATTGAATGAAAATTAAACTATTCCATTTTTTATTGAAAATTGATCTTTTTTAGTTGAAAAATCAACCATTTGGTTGAAAATTCATGTATTTTAATAAAAATTCGTCTCTTTTAGTTAAAAATAAATCTTTTTGTTTAAAAATGCATCTATGTGGTTAGAAAATTATTTCTTTGGTTTAAAATTTAACAATTTTGTTGAAAATTCGTTTTTCTTTTGCTTGAAAGAAAATCTTTTTAAGTTAAAAATTATTCTTCTTGTTTGAAAATTCATCTATTTTGGTTAAGAGTTCATTTCTATGGTTTACAAGTGAACTATTTTGTTAAAAATTTGTTTGTTTGTTTTTTACTAAAAATTAATTTCATAAACTGAAAACTTAAGTATATAGTAAAATTTTTAGTTAAAAATGTATATATATATATATATATATATATATATATTTTAGTTGAAAATTCACCTTTTTGGTATAAAATTATTCTTATTGTTTGAAAAGTAATTTTGTTTTTGCTGATAATTCATTCATCTATTCTGGTCAAAATTTAACTATCGGTATTTTTTTAAGTTAAAGTTCATCTTTTGGTAGAAAATTATTCTTATTCTTTGAAAATACATTTTGTTTTTGTTGATAATTCATCTATTTTCTTGAAAACTAGTTTTTTGTTGTTGAAAATTAATTAATTGAAAATTCATCTTTTTGGTAGAAAACAATTTTTCTTGTTTGAAAATTCATCTATTCTGGTTAAAAATTCATTTCTTTCGTTAATTTAACTATTTTGATTAAAAAATTATTCCATTATGGTTAAAAATGTATCTTTTTTAATTGAAAATTCAACTATGTGGTTGAAAATTCGTCTTTTTTGGTAGAATATTATTCTTCTTGTTTGAAAATGGTTAAAAATTGACCGATTTTATTTCAATTTTTTTTTTAATTAATATTTTTAACCGAATATTTAACTATTCCATTTCTTTGTTGATAATTTATCTTTTTATGTTGAAAATTCATTTCTTTTCGTGAAAATTGAACTATTGTCTTGGAACTTGTTTCTTTTTTGTTCAAAATTATTATTTTCACTGAAAATTAAACTATTCCATTTTTTGGTTGAAAATTTATCTTTCTTATCAGTTATAAAATGGCATAGTTATAAAATGGCAAAAAATTTACCGATTTTGTTTCGAATTCTTTTTTTTTTTTAATAATTCTTTAACTATACCATTTTCGGTTTAAAATTGAACTATTTTGTTAAACATTCGTTTTTTTTTGTTGCAAATTCATTTTTTTTAGTTGAAACTTCGTTTATTTGCTAGAAAATTATTTGTTTGAAAATTCATTTGTTTGGTTGATTTAAATATTTTGTTGAAACTTGTTTTTTTTTTGAAAATCATATTTATACTTAAAATTTATCTATGCCAATGTTCTTAAAAATGTATCTTTTTTGTTGTTGAAAATTCATATCTTTTGTTGACAATTCGTCGTTTTTGGTAGAATATTTTTTTTTGTTAGTTCATTTCTTCAGTTATAAATTTAAATATTTTGTTGAAAATTCATGTCTATAGATGAAAATTTAACAATTTTGTTGAAAATTCTTTTTTTTTTTGTTACTTGAAAATTTTCCCTTTTCAGTTGAAAACTATTCTTTTTGTATAAAAATGTATCTATTTTGGTTATCGTGAAAAATCCTCCTTTTCCAAGTTATTATTGTTTGGCCCTCAGCGTGTAGACATCTTGGATTTCCCCCCTTAACCTACAATACCTAACTGACGTCCGGACAATTGAAACAAAAACAAAGTGGAAATCGTGAATTCGTTTCTATAAAAAGTTAATTTTGCCTCCAGTCCAAAAAAATTTGAAGAAATTGAAATAAGCCATATTATCTCTTCATTTATCCATATTTGTTATATCTTATAATTATAAATAAGAAATAATAGTCGTTGAGTACGGTTCTTATTTCGCGCCATCGGTAACTTACAGTATTTTTCCTCATTTGTCTTCTCCAATTTAATTTTTCCGAGAATTTTCGAACTGTATAAATCGATTTTTCGTTTATTTTTTTAGTTATTATTTAACCATAATTAAAGAAAAAGTGGTCCCTGCATATTTTTCAAAAACAGTTATTCGTGAAAAAGCGTTCAATCACGGTTTACGATTTCCAATTGCACTTTTTCAAAAATGTCCCGTCAAAACGGTCAAATGACTGGAAATACAAATAGTGGAAATCGGTCAGATTCTAACGTGCGCATCTGTGTATAAACATGGCGGATGACAGAAGCTAGGTTAGGATTTGTTGATACACGGTTCATATTTTAACGAAAAAGTAGTTTCTTCTACGAAAGTGAAGTGTAGGAACGTTAAATAGGAAGAACGGTGAGTTAAATTAATTAATATATAGTAAAAAGTGCCGCATTTCCGATTTACTTTAAGTCCAGATTAAGAGACTTCAATAATTGCATTTTGGAGTAATGAAAACTTTTTATGTGTTTTGATAGTTTTATTGTTATGTGAGCTCAGTTTGAATTAAGATTGCTAGACTCAGACTATTGTGATAACTTTTGAATTTCTAAATTTATTCAGAATTTTTGTAAAATTATAAATGTTTATTTTCCTCCGTTTTCGGCGTTTGTGATAAAAGTCTGTCTCTACCAAAGATCCGGCTGTTTGTATCGCAGTTTCGGTGCAAGAAGACCCATTTCCAGCTCAATTTATCGATTTTATAATTGATATGTATAATAATAATTCAGGGGTGTATTCGAGGCCTGGCGGGGCTTGGCGCCGCCAGGATACTTTTTTTATGGCCTGGCGGCGCCAAGCCACTTTCTTGTCACACGGAAAATTTTTCCATTTATTGGCCATCCATTTCCATTATGGTTCACCAATTTTGGGCTTTTTCTACCCATCCCCCTAAAGTAACTTAGCCGTTGGCTAAAAACGGATTTTAGGTTTATAAATTCTTTTACATAAAATTAAGGTAGATAACATATTAAATTCAATACGAAACACTTTAACTTCCTAAGATTTCAAACCGAAATATATTGCATTTTTAACAAAATAGTTGAATTTTTTACCCAAAGAGATGAATTTTCAACACAAAAATACGAATTTAAACCAAAAAATTAAATTTCAACCAAATAGTAAAGTTTTAAAGCCAAAAACACGAATTTTTCCGAAGATAATTGAATTTTTAACAAAGAAGTTACTTTTCAATCAAGAAAGATGAATTTTCAATCCAAAAGGATACTTTTCTACCATAAAAGATGAATTTTCAATCCAAAAGAATGAATTTTAAACAACATAGTTGAATTTTCGACCAAAAATTATGACTTTAACAAAATAGTTATCTTTTCTACCATAAAAGATGAATTTTCAATCCAAAAGAATTAATTTTTAACAAAATAGTTGAATTTTCGACCAAAAATGATGGCTTTAACAAAATAGTTATCTTTTCTACCATAAAAGATGAATTTTCAATCCAAAAGGATAAATTTTTAACAACATAGTTTAATTTTCGACCAAAAATGATGACTTTAACAAAATAGTTGAATTTTCAGCATACAAAGATGCATTTTCAATCAAATGATCGAATTTTCAAAGAAAAAGGTTAAAATTCAACAAAATAGTAAAATTTTTAAGCCAAAAAAAAGAATTTTTTCGAAAATAATTGAATTTTTAACAAAGAAGTTACTTTTCAATCAAGAAAGATAAATTTTTAACCAAAAAGGATTACTTTTCTACCATAAAAGATGAATTTTCAATCCAAAAGGATCACTTTTTTACCATAAAAGATGAATTTTCAAACCAAAAGAATTAATTTTTAACAACATAGTTGAATTTTCGACCAAAAATGATGGCTTTAACAAAATAGTTGACTTTTCTACCATAAAAGATGAATTTTCAATCCAAAAGGATAAATTTTTAACAACATAGTTCAATTTTCGATAAAAAATGATGACTAACAAAATAGTTGAATTTTCAGCATACAAAGAAGCATTTTCAATCAAATGATCTAATTTTCAAAGAAAAAGATTAAAATTCAACCAAATAGTAAAATTTTTAAGAAAAAAAAAAGAATTTTTTTTGAAGATAATTGAATTTTTAACAAAGAAGTTACTTTTCAATCAAGAAAGATAAATTTTTAACCAAAAAGGATTACTTTTCTACCATAAAATATGCATTTTCAATCCAAAAGGATCACTTTTCTACCATAAAGATGAATTTTCAATCCAAAAGGATGAATTTTTAACAACATAGTTGAATTTTCGACCAAAAATGATGACTTTAACAAAATAGTTGACTTTTCTACCATAAAAGATGAATTTTCAATCCAAAAGGATAAATTTTTAACAACATAGTTTAATTTTCGACCAAAAATGATGACTTTAACAAAATAGTTGAATTTTCAGCATACAAAGATGCATTTTCAATGAAATGATCGATTTTTCAAAGAAAAAGATTAAAATTCAACCAAATAGTAGAATTTTTAAGCCAAAAAGACGAATTTTTTCGAAGATAATTGAATTTTTAACAAAGAAGCTACTTTTTAATCAAGAAAGATAAATTTTTAACCAAAAAGGATTACTTTTCTACCATAAAATATTTTTTTTTAAGAAGAAAATTAGAAACACAATATTAACAAGTCAATCTGTACAAAAATTTATTTTTGAAACAAAAAGGCTAAGAAACATTGTTTCAAAAATAAATTTTTGTACAGATTGACTTGTTAATATTTTGTTTCTAATTTTCTTCTTAAAAAAATTTAACAACAGAGACATTAAGCAATAGACCTAGATATTGTTTCACTTGAGTTCGGATTTAATTGCCGTCCTCAGAGAATCAGTTTCTTTGTCAACTCTCACATAAAATATCAATTTTCAATCCAAAATAGTTGACTTTTCTACCATAAAAGATGAATTTTCAATCCAAAAGGATAAATTTCAAACAACATAATTCAATTTTCGACCAAAAATGATGACTAACAAAATAGTTGAATTTTCAGCATACAAAGATGCATTTTCAATCAAATGGTCGAATTTTCAAAGAAAAAAGATTAAAGTTCAATAAAATATTCGAATTTTCAAAAAAAGAAAGCCAAATTTTTTAGAAGGCAATTGAATTTTCATTAAAAAAGTTCACTTTCATCCAAGCAAGATTACTTTTCTACCATAAAAGATGAATTTTCAATAAAAGAGTAAAGTTTTTAAACTGAAAAGTTGAATTTTCAAGACAAAAAGCCAAATTTTTTAGAAGGAAGTTGAATTTTTATCAAAAAAGTTCACTTTTATCAAAGAAAGCTTACCCTTTTACCCGAAAAGACGTCTTTTTAAGAAAATATATTAATTTCCTACCAAATAATTGAATTTTCAACCAAAAAGTTGACTTTTCAGCAAACAAGATTAATTTTCTACCCAGAAAGGCGATAATATACAGGATAAAGTTTCAACCAAAAATGGAATAGCTAACTTTGCAGATAAAAACCCTGATAAAAGTAAATTTGAAAAAAAATCAACAAAATTGTTAAATTTTCAACCAAAAGATGAATTTTCAACCAAGAAGATTAATGTTCTATCAAAAATACGAATTTTCAACTTATCCAATATACAGGATAAAGTTTTAACCAAACATGGCATAGTTAAATTTTCAGATAAAAAAAAGTGTTATAAAAAAATGAATTTTCAACAAAGTTGTTAAATTTTCAACTAAAAAGATGAATTTTCGACCAAGAAGATTAATGTTCTACCATAAAAGATGAATTTTCAACAAAATACATGAATTTTTCATAAAATTATTTTATTTGAAAGTCAAAAAGACAATTTATGTACAAAAAGTTTAATTTTCAACCAAAAAATATGATTTTCCAACCAAAAAGTTTACTTTTCTACCAAATTGTTGCATTTTCATGCCGAAAATATGAATTTTCTACAGAACAGAATTTTCAACATAAAAGTTCATTTAAAAACAAATAGTTGAATTTTCAATTATAATTATGAATCCCTAATAGAAAAAATTAATTTTGTTATAAATTAGTTTAACTTTGAGTCAAATAGTCGACTTTTTAACCAAAAAAGATGAATTCTCAACGAAGCATGTAACAGTTGATATGTCAACCAAACAATTGCATTTTTAACCAAAAAGGATACATTTTCAACCAAGAAGCTTAAATTTCTACCAAGAAAGACGAATTTTCAACCAAGTACATACATTTTCAACCAGAAAGTTCAACTTTGAACTAAAAAAGATTAATTTTTAACCAAAAATTGAATATTTTAATTGTCAGTTTAAAAAAATTTATTTTCAACCAAACATGAAACTAATTTTCACAAAAATAGTTAAATTTTCAACCAAAGAGATGAACCTTCAACTAAAAAAATGAATTTTTAATAAAAAGGATGACTTTTTAATAATATAGTTGAATTTGCAACAAAATAATTAAATTTTCCACCAAATAATAGGATTTTTAATCAAGCATCATGTTCCGAACAAAAAATATAACAGTAGCCTTTTCAATAAAAAAAAGAACTTTTACCCAAAAATATAGTTGGATTTTCTTATTGGGTTTAAGTTCTAAATGTTATCTAAATTCGTAACGTTATTTCTACTCATAACCCCCCTTTTTACAAACCTTAGTTTTTAGCTCCCCTCCCCCACTGGTAACGTATTTTATGGAAAGTACCGCCAGGCCACTTTTTCTTTTAGGACAACACCACTGATTAATAATTTCCACAATTTCAGAAAGTCTCTCGTCAGCTTGAATATCCTACAAGATGGCTCTTCGTACCTACGGAGACAAGCCCATAAGCTTCCAAGTCGAGGAAAATGGGGAATATTATTGCATCGGTTCCGAGGTGGGAAATTACCTACGACTTTTTCGTGGGTCTCTCTACAAACGCTACCCTGGCATGTACAGAAGATCGATTACCAATGACGAAAGAAAAAAACTGGTGGAATTGGGTTTGAGTCAACATGTACTGGCATCCAGCGTTTCTCTCCTGAGAGCCAGTGAAGTCGAGGACATAATCGAGGGCAACGATGACAAATACAAAGCTGTTTCGGTTCATTCAACAGAACCACCCGCACCTCGAGAGGGAAAATCTAAAAAGTCCATGGCCTGGGTTCCTAGTTTGCCCAACAGTTCTCATTTGGATGCGGTTCCGCAAGCTACGCCAATTAATCGAAATAGGGTTCACAATAAAAAAGTTCGCACATTTCCCTTATGGTGAGGATTCAATTTTAGTTCATTTCGCTGAGACTACTACGTTTTATCCCAAACAGGGTGGCCGTAGGCAGCCCATAATAGAACTTTTAAAAAATTAATAAAAAGATCAAAGCGTCCAAGAGTCAGGAATTTTGAAAACAAGTAGCAAATCCAAGAATTTCTGTAAGAAGTAACTGCAAAAAATAGGCAGGGTTGCCATACAGTCACTATTTTCAAGAGCTTTCAATTTGAAATATTTTAGGGAATTTTAAAAGATTCTAAGCAATTTTTTTATTCATTTTATTAATTTGAAGTGATTTTAAAGCGTATGAAATATTTTAAAACAAAGAATTTTCTAGAATTTCGGAAGATATGGAACGATTTTACAGGACCTATAAGGTTTTAAATTATCTTAAAAGATTTCACGTTATTTTATAAAATTTCCGAGGATTTCAATGATTTTAAGGGAGTTTAAAACTCTCAATGTATTTTAATGCATTTTCCAGGATTTCAGGAAATATCATCATAGAATGTCACGTGATTTATAATATTTTAGTGGATTTTAAACAATGTATACACGAGAAGTGAGGTATTTTGTAGGGTTTTAAAGATTTCAAGAGATTTGAATTTTACCCTGAATTCTTATTAATTTATCCTAAATTTTTTGGTATTCTCTTGAATTTTATGAATTTCCTTGAGTATAATGAATTCACTTGAATTTTCTTAAGTTACTTGATTTTTTCTAAATTTACTCAATTCTAATTAATTTAATTGACTTTAAAAAAATGTAAGTTCTTATTTAATTGATCCAAGGATTTGAAATATTTTAAAGTATTTTTCAATTTCCTTGGTATTTTCAAGAGCTTTAAAAAACTTAAAAAGATTTTAAAGGCTTTTAAATATTTTAGGTTTTTTTTAAAGATGAAAAACAAAATTTTAATTGATTTCAGTAATTTAATGGGATTTCGAAGAATTTGAGGTTGTTGTAAAAGATTCCTAGGCATTTCCATTAAAAGAATCCCAGGTATTTTCAAGGGCTTTAAAAAATTTCAAAGAATTTCAAAAGATATCAAAGGATTTTTAATATTTAAATATTCTGAAATATTTCAGGATATTTAAAAATATTCCAAGGCATTGTCAAGAGATTTAAAGAATTTTAAGGGATTTCCAAGGGCTTTAATAATTTTAAGGCATTTGAAAAAAATTGCATGCGGTTGTGAAGAATTTCCTAGAATTTCGGAAGATATGGGACGATTTTGAAGGACCTTAAAATTTTTAAGATATTTTACAAGATTCCAAGGGGTTTTATAAGATTGCCATGGATTTCAATGATTTTAACAGATTTTAAAAGCACTCAAGGTATTTTAATACATTTTCCAGGATTTCGAAGAATTTATTCACAAGAAATGAGGAATTTCGTAGGCCCCTGAATTCTTATTAATTTATCCTGAATTTTTTTAAATCCTTTTGAATTCTCCTAAATTCACTCAATTCCACTCAATTCAATGGATTTTCAAAAAGTTTGTGTTTAATTCATCTTGAAGTCTTTAAAACTTAACTTAAATTCTTAGGAATTTTATTATATTCTTTTAAATTCTCTTTAATTTTTCTAAACTCATCTCAAACTTACTCAATTCAATGAATTTTTTCATATATTTGAATTGTTTTGAATTCACTTGATTGTTTTTTTAATTCAGTTTGATATTTTATGAATTTAATCGAACTCTTCTCGTTTCACTTAAATTCCTTGAAATACACTCAAATTTTACTGAAATAAATGGATTTTTTCGATTTTAAACAAAATTTCCAATTCATTTGAATTCCTTTGCATTTAACTTGAATTGTTTTGTAGTCATTACTCGCTTTTTTATAAGAAATTATTTAGTAAGGTTTCAATGATTTGAAGTAATTTGAAATTATTTATTGGAATTCACCCTGAATTCTTATTAACTTTCCCTGCCTTTTTTTAAATTCTTTGGAATTTTCTTTAAATTTTTTAATTTACTTGAATTTTTCTAAGCTCATTTGAAAGTTACTGAATTCAATGAAGTTTTTTTCATATTCTTAATTTCTTTTCAATTTATTTGAATTTTTTTTTAATTCACCTTGAGTATTCATGAATTTCATCTAATTCTTCTCGTTTACCTTAAATCCCTCTAAATTCATTCCAATTTAACGAAAATCACTGGCATTTTATTGATTAAAATATTGTTTTCCAATTCATTTGAATTCTTTTGAATTCATCCTGAAGTTGTTAACCTTTGAGCGCAAAAAAGTACCCTTTGGTCCCTCTATTTTATCCCATAGGGACTGTGAGGCCTGAGTCAGGGATTAAAAAAAAAAATCTTACAAAAGTCAGGGAATTTCTAGGTCAAGGATAATACATTCGAAATTTTTAACGTTTAATTTGCATTTATTTTATTTCTTTTATAAAGAATTCTATATTAAAAATGTTACAATATTGAAATTCTGTTCTTTTATATTAATGATCAGGGAAATTAAAACAAAGGAATTTTACATATGAAGTTTGCGACCACCCTGATATAATATTTTTGTTAGTAATTTATTTATCTAGTGTTTCTAGTTCTATTTCTGTTTTTTCTTCAGTTGCTTCCTCCTGACGATTATATTTTTAGATAACAATTTTATTATTTTATTGCAAATTCAACAATTTTGTTAAAAAGTCATCCTTTTTGGTTGAAAATTTATTTGTTTTGTTGATAAGTTCTCTTTTTGGGTTAAAAATTTAACTTTTTTGGTAGACAATTAACTTTTTTTTTTAAATTCATATTTTGTAATTGAAAATTCCATTAAAATCTTTTTCGGTTTAAAATGAAACTTTCTTTTTTAATTCGTTTTTTTTTGGTAAAAAAATTAATCTCTTGGTAGTTTCTTGGTTAAAAATGCAACTGTTTGGTGGAAAATTAATCTTCTTTGGTTGAGGATTCAACTATTTTGTTTCAAAATTCGTCGTTTTTGGTTGAATTTAACTGTTTATATTTGAAATTAAAATCTTTTTTGGTTGAAATATCTGCTATTACATTATTTGTTTAGAATTCATCTCTTTTGGCTGAAAAGTCAAGTATTTGGTTGAAGGTTGAGCCACTTTTTACGAAAATAATTTATTTGTTGAAAATTTATAATTTTAGTTGAAAATTCGTTTTTTTTTGGGTTCAAAATTAATTTTTTAAGTGAAAATTTAACTATTCCAAATCAAGATTCATTATTGTATTTCAAAATTTATCTCGTTGATTGAAACACTTTAACGAAAAAAAATTTATTTGTTGAAGATTGATCATTTTAGTTGAAAAATCGTTTTTCATGTAGCTGAAAATTATTTTTTTCTAAGTGAAAATTTAACTGTTCCAGTTGATTTCAAAATTCATCTCGTTAGTTGAAAATTTAACTGTTGAAACATCAATTATTTGGTTGAAGGTTGAACCACTTTGTAAAAAAAATAATTTATTTGTTGAGGATTTATCATTTTAGGTTAAAATTGGTGTTTTTTTCATTCATTTTTGTATTTGATTGTATTTGGTAAAAAAAATTAATTCTGGTTTGAAATTTCCTCTTCTTTGGTTAAAAATGCAACTGTTTGGTTGAAAATGAACTTGTTTGTTAAAAATTCAACTGTTTTACAGAAAATTCGTCTTTTGGCTTGAAACTTCAACAGTTTGGATAACACTTTTTTCCTTTCTTCACTGAAAAATCTTTATTTGTTGAAAATTCGTCTTTCTGGTTAGAAGATTCAACTTTTAGGTTGAAAGTTTAACTACATTGTTGAAAATGCATTGTTTTGTTGGTTGAAGATTCATCATCTTAGATGAAAATTCATCTCTGGTTAAAAATTAAACTATTTTTTTGAATATTCATCTTTTTGGTAGAAAATTAATATTTGCGGGTTGAAAACTCGAACTATTTTGTAGATTATTTTGGTTGGAAATTTATCATTTTTAGTTGAAAATTCAACTATTTGTTTGGAAATTTATTTACTTTGTTAAAAAGTTCGTCTTTTTAGGAGAAAATATATTTTCTTGGTTGAGAATTTGTTTTTGTTTTTTTGCTGATATATCACCTATTATATTTCTCGTGGAGAGTTAATTTTTTTGTGAAAATATTTCCTGTAGACATTTTTTTTTATGTAGAGAATTTCAGTATTTGGTTAAAAATTCAAATATTTTGTTCGTAATTTGATTATTTTGTTGACAATTAAGCTATGTTGTTAAAAAGACATATTTTTTGTTCGAAAATTCAACAGTTTTGTTGAAAATTCGTCCTTTTGGATTGAAACTGAATTTTTTATGGTAGGAAAGACATCTTTTTTGGGTAAAGTAAATTTGAAATTTTTAAATTTAAATTTGAAATTGTTTTATTAATAATTGTTTATAAATGATTCTATGGTAAAATTGTTACAAGATTAAAATTCTGTTCTTTGAATAGGAATGTTCAAGGAGAATGAAAAATTGCTCAGAGAAAAGTCATGGAATTTGGAAAACGAAGTTTTTCAGCCTGACCCCAAGGTATTTTTCCAGAATGCTTGTATAAAAAACAAATTCTTTTACAGCTTTGACGATACCGATCCATCCTCAAATTTAGAAAACGCAGCCCAACAAGAATTGCTTGTACCGATTCGTTTGGATATGGAAATCGAGGGTCAGAAACTACGCGACACTTTCACATGGAATAAAAATGGTATTTTTAAAAACCCGCAATTGAATTTAGTATGAAACGCGACCCGTAATTAAACATCTGTAAAGTGCTGACAGTAAGTTTTATTTCAGAAAGTTTAATAACCCCGGAGCAGTTCGCCGAAGTTTTGTGCGACGATTTGGACTTGAATCCTCTCACTTTTGTTCCTGCAATCGCGCAAGCTATCAGGCAGCAGATTGAAGCTTTCCCTCAGGAAATAATACTTGAAGACCAGTGCGACCAGCGCGTTATTATCAAACTCAACATACATGTGGGCAATACGTCTTTAGTCGATCAAGTGGAATGGGACATGTCGGAGAAGGAAAATAACCCAGAAAAATTCGCGATGAAGTTGTGTGCTGAACTTGGACTTGGCGGAGAATTCGTTACTGCCATCGCTTACAGGTAAACAATCTATTCCAGCTTTTCCCATAGCAATGTCTTTTTTAATTATACAAAAATCATATGCCCTACGGATCATCCATAAACAGGGTGCCCAGCGACCTTGAAAACTTGGAATTCTCATTGAATTTTTTTAACCTGAAAACCTGGAAATCTTTCATTTTTCATGAGAACCTTGAATTAATTTTTTTTTTTAATTTTTAAACAATTATTTTATTGAAATGCGAAAAGTAATTTACACCGCAGGGTTTTTTAGTGTACACCAGCTTACAAAACATTACTAAAGATTTCAAAAGGTTTCAAAATATTTGAAAGATTTAAAAATATTTAAAAGTATTCTGAACATTTTACAAAGATTTCACGGATTTCAAAGATTTAAAAAAGTCGTGTACACCAGATTTCGAACATTTCCAAAGATTGTAAAACTTTCAAAAGATTTTAAAGATATTAAAAAAGGTATACCATATGGCTAATTTTTCAAAAGATTTTACAAAGATTAAAAATATTTTTATGATTTCAAATGAATACAAAAGATTTCATAAAGATTTCAAAAGAATACAAGAATTTAAAAAAGGATACAGTACACCAGATTTCAAAGATTTGAAAAAGGGTTACAGTATACAAGATTTCAAAGATTTTAAAACATTTCGAAGATTTGAAACAATTGCAAAAGGTTTCAAAACACTTTAGAAGATTTGAAAAGATTTCACTAAGATTTCAAATAATTCAATGATTTCAACGAATAAAAAAGATTTCACAGACAAATATTTGAGAAAAATTTCACAAATATTTCAAAAGATTTTACAAAAATTTCCCAAAGATTTCGAACATTTCATAAAGATTGCAAGGATTTCAGAGATTTGAAAAAGGCGTGTATACCAGATTTCAAAGATTTCACAAAGATTTCGAACATTTCCAAAGAATTTAAAACTTTCAAAAGATTTCGAAGATTTTAAAAAAGGTATACCAGATGTCTAAGATTTAAAAAGATTTTACACTGATCGAAAATATTTTAATTATTTCAAATGAATGCAAAAGATTTCACAAATATTTCAAAGATTTCATTAAAATGTCAAAAGATTTCAAGGATTTCAAATATTTTGCGAACATTTAAAAATATTCCAAAAGATTTCACAAAAATTTCAAGATTTCACAAAGATTTTAAGTACTTCAAGAGATTTCAACGAATTCAAAAAGATTTCATCAAGATTTCAAAGACGACTTATTTACTCAAAAAATTAAGAATTTGTTTATTTATGGTTCTGCTTTCTTTAAAAATTGTTGGCCAATAGAAAATGAAATGGCTAATTTTTTACACCTACAACAAAAGGTTATTTAATTATTTGACGTAAAAAAAGGAGACCTGAAAAACTTGACTTCGTGACCTTGAAAACCTGGAAAAACCCTTGAATTTCTTTCCTAAGAATCGCTGGACACCCTGATAGACTACGTTACCAATTTCGAGATATTTTTAGCCCCTCGTTTACAACTTTGGGGCCCCCCCCCCCGTTCTGAGTTCTATAGTGAGTAGAATTTCCGGCCACAAAGAAGACTTAAAAAAATAGTTGAATTTTCCACAAATTAATTACATTTTTAAAGAAATAGTTGAATTTTCAACCAAGTATAGTTCAGTTCTCAAACAAAAAAGATGAATTCTCAACGAAAATTTTTTTATTTCGTATTTCGTGTATAAATCTATGAATTTACAATCCAAAAGAAAACTATTTTTAATCAAGGAAGATGCATTTTCAACTAAATGTTGAATTTTCAACTAAAAAATATAATTTTTAAACAAAAAATGGAATAGTTACATTTTCAGTTTAAAAATTAATTTTCAACAAAAAACGAATTTTTAACAAAATAGTTAAATCCTCAACCAAAATGATGATTTTTCAAAACCCGACACTATGAATTTTCAGCAAGAACGTTAATTTTCTACCAAGTAGTTAACTTTTTAAATAAATAGTTTAATTTTTCATCCAAATAGTTGAAATTTCTACCAAAATAGTTGAATTTTCAACCAAATATTTGAATTTTCAAAAAAAAAAGAATTTTTCAACTAAAAATGAAATAGTTCAATTTTCAGTTAAAATAACTAATTTTAAACAAAGAAAAACGAATTTTCCACCAGTTTAATTGAACAAAAAAAGACGATTTTATAACAAAATAGTCGAATCCGCAGCCGAAAAGCTGAATTTTCAAAAAAGATCAATTTTATATGTAAAACGACAAATTTTCAACAAGATACATGAATTTCTTACAAATACCAAGTAGTTGAATTTAAAAAAAGTTTCAAACCAAAAATGGAATAGTTAAATTTTTAGTTTAAAAAATTAATTTTCTACCCAAAAAAAACAAACGAATTTTCAACAAAATAGATGAATTTTCTACGAAACAGTTGAATTTTCAAACCGACCCTATGAATTTTTAACAAAACATTTAATTTTCTACCAAGTAGTTAATTTTTAACCAAATAGAGGAATGTTCTACCAAAATAGTTGAATTTTCGCCAAAAAGATAAATTTTCAAACAAGTAGTTGTATTTTTACCAAAAAATATGGTATATACAAGGATATATATTTTCAAACAAAAAAGACGTATTTTCTACAAAACAATTATTTATAAATAAATAAGGTACACGTTTCAAGTGCTGAACCATTAAAAATAAATATTCTTAAAAAAATTTGAAGCTGAAACATTTTAAAGTATGTTGAAAATGTGAAAACTGGAGACAGAAGTTGTGATCCAATATAAAATTGGAACAGTTACAAAATATATAGTACTTTTTTTTAAAAATATTAGAATGTGAACACTTTTTATTTGAAATATACAAAGTTAAATACATAATTAAAAAATGGAATATTCCAAATTCATTAACTGCAATGTTAAATGTTCTAACTTGAGCAATTTTTAATTTGAGTTTAAGAGCACTGAAGAGTAGGGCGGAGTGTAAATGCTAAAATAAATCAAATCGTTTGAGCTGAGGGGGAAAAACTAGTTGGTTGGCATTCGACAAAACTGAAAAAAAAAAATAAATCAGTAAAATTTAACGATTTCAAATTCAAAATATTTCCTATTGGTTTAAAAATTATGACGAATTTGTATTATTTACAGCTCTTACTAGTGAACAATAATGAAAAATTACGAAATTCAAAAATAAATTTTTTGCTCAATAACAATTTTTTTTGAAAATGAACAAAAACATGTTTTTTTTATTGAGTCATATGCACACATTAAAAAAAAAGTTGAATATGTCGAACCTGAAATTTATTCAGCTTGGACTAAAGAAATATTTTATCATTTTTCTTTTTCGAAATAAAACTTTTGTCGTGATTTAGGATTTTTGGGATTTCGTTATAATCACCACGAAAAAAATGTTTCCCCTGAATAAAAAATAATAACATGTTTCTTTGGTTCAAGCTGAAGGAATTTTAGGTTCGAATCAATCCAAAAAGCATGTTTTTGTACATTTTCAAAAAATTCTAAATGAGGAAAATTCTTTTTTGCATTTTAAAAATTTTTAATTGTAAATTTAAAAAAGAACAGAAGATATTAACCGATTTCAAAATTGTTTTCTTTACTTGTTTTACAAATTGTTATCCCTCAGCTCAAACGATTCGATTAATTTTAGCATTTTTACTTTGCTCTACTGAAGAGTGTAGTTTTACATTTACATTGAAAGTATTAATTATAGTAAAGAAGAAATGACAAATCTTGGAAAGAAATATTTATGAGAACGATGTTAAACATATCAAAGTTGTGTATTTAACTAATTTTATTTTTTCTCGGACTTTTTTATATCACTGTGAATGGATTTCCAACGACCTTAAGTATATCTAATTTTTAAAAATAAATTCTTTAATGGCAGAAATCATTGAAAAATCATTGAAAATTATTTTAAAATATAACATTTCTTATAAGAAGATTGTTTATTCTTTTCGACATGTAAAAATAAATGTTTAATCTTTTCCCTATTTTCCCATTTTTCGTGAGAAAATTACCCTATATTCCCTTTTTTGAGCTCTTTTTGTGCTGTGATTCCTGATTAAGGAATAATATTTTAAATACACATTGAAGTTCATTTTTAAAATTTGTGACATTATTTAAACTATTTCTTATCTCTAAAGTGAGTCTGAGGCCTGAACGTAGCTCACGGTGTGCCTCGACTGACTTCAACCCAAAAGGGCTTGCATATGCCGGTTTTTTTCTGAATATACTTCTGGGATGCCCCACGATCATTTTGAGCCCAAAAATAAAAAAATCGCTGGGCCCTTTTTGAGAAAACTCTTTTTTTTTAAGAGGTTAATCAACATATTTTAATGAAAATAAGTTGAACGTGGAATTTCATTGGCTCAAACCAGTTAGTTTGGCATCCAAGAAAGGGCTACAGGTGCTGAACATCTTACGAGAACTGAAACCCTTCAATATTTTTGACAAATGGTGAAAAAAGTGGGAAAAAATCAGTTTTTTGAAAATTGCCTTATTCCAGTTCACCATATGTCCCAAACACTTTAACAAGAATTAAAGTGCTTGAAATTTTCTGAAAAATAAAAAAAAATTGAATTTTCTATCTCTAAATGTTTGGGAGTTATGGTCCTAAGAAGTTGATTTTAAGCGAATAATTTAAATGAAAAAAATATATATAGTTTTGGGGAAATAACTTATTTCCTATGCATATATGGTAAAAATTGCCCAATAATTAATTAAAGAAGACTTAATTTTGAGTAGATCTAAAAAAACATTGCTGTAGCTCTAATAGAACCAAAATTATGGCCTTTTGAATATGACCCTTTTTTTATGAAATTTTGTTTAACATCAATTTTTAAAATAAAATTTATCGTTTTCCAAAAGAACTCATTTCCCGGGCAATTCAGGAGAAAGTTGCCACCAGATAGGTTTAGGAGGACCTGATTTTTAGCAAATCTAAAAAAAAGAATGCTCTAGCTCTAATCGCATCGAAATTATGGCCTTCTCAATATGATCCTTTTGTAATGAAATTATGTTAATCATCATTTTTTTAACAAATTAAATACAAAGTCAAAATCTTACAAATTTTTAAAATAAAATATTTCGTTTTTAGAAATAAATAAGTTCCTGAGCATTGGACATGATGGAGTCTGTTCACTCAGACTCACAATCATGTTTTAATAATATCGTTAATAAAAGTTTTCAGTTCATAATTAAATTAATTAAGTCTTCATTTAATTCAAGCACAAGATACAGAATATGATAAAAAAAATGTTCCATGTCTCATCCTTCAGAAACGAAAAATTAAAAAAAAAATTTCAACAAAATTCCATAAAAAGCGTAATTTTCAGGAGCCCATAATTTCGATGCGATTAGTGCTAGAGTATTATTATTTTTTAGATTTGCTAAAAATCAGGTCCTCCTTAACCTATCAGGTGGCAACTTTCTCCTGAATTGCTCAGGAAATGAGTTCTTTTTGGAAAACGATAAATCTTATTTAAAAAATTGATATTGAACAAAATCTCATAAAAAGGGCTATGTTCAGAAGGCCATAATTTTGGTTCTATTACAGCTAGAGCATTGTTTTTTTTAGATCTACTCAAAATTAAGTCTTTTTTAAATAACTTACTGGCAACTTTCACCTAAAACGCTGAGGAAATGAGTTCTTTTGAAAAACGAGAAATTTTATTTATAAAATTGATGTTAAACAAAATTTAATAAAAAAGGGTCATATTCCAAAGGTCATAATTTTGTTTCTATTAGAGCGACAGCAATGTTTTTTTTTAGATCTACTCAAAATTAAGTCTTCTTTAATTAATTATTGGGCCATTTTTACCAGATATGCATAGGAAATAAGTTATTTCCCCAAAACTGTATATATATTTTTTTCATTCAAATTATTCGCTTAAAATCGACTTCTTAGGGCCACAACTCCCAAACTTTTAGAGATAGAACATTCGATTTTTTTTTCATTTTGCAGAAAATTTCAAGCACTCTAATTCTTGTTAAGGTGGTCGGGACATAGGATGAACTGGAATAAGGCAATTTAAAAAAGAACTGATTTTTTTCCACTTTTTTCATCATTTTTCAAAAATATTGAAGGGTTTCAGTTCTCATAAGATGTTCAGCACTTGTAGCCCTTTCTTGGATGCCAAACTAAATGGTTTTAGCCAATGAAATTCCACATTCAACTAATTTTCATTAAAATATGTTGATTAACCTCTTCAAACAAATGCAAAAAAAGAGTTTTCTCAAAAAGGGCCAAGGCGATTTTTTTCTTTTTGGGCTCAAAATAATCGTGGGGCATCCCAGAAGTATATTCAGAAAAAAACCGGCATATGCAAGCCCTTTTGGGTTGAACTCAGTCGAGGCACACCGCGGTAGTTTATGGACGATCGCTTATTTACATTTATCTCCCTTATTTCCAGTGTTCGAGGACAATTATCTTGGCATCAGAGGACGTACGCATTTTCCGAAGCACCTCTGCCAACAGTTGAAGTTCCATTCAGGTCTCCATCGGAAGCAGATCAATGGGCTCCGTTCCTTGAGACGCTGACGGACGCAGAAATGGAGAAGAAGATACGCGACCAAGATCGAAACACTAGGTACTATAAACTTACAAAAGCTTTTCACAAAATCACGAGTCCTTGTATAGCTTACTAATTATCTTGTTTTTTTTACAGACGAATGCGAAGATTGGCGAATACTACACCAGTATGGTAAATGTGACACGTTTTAAAATTAATTAAGATTAGTCCATCTTGGAATTGTTCGTTTTATCAATAGGGACTATAAGTTTGTACGTTTATGTGTAAGTATCTAAAAGGAAGTCATTTGGAAATAAACTGACGCTTGAAAATAATTTTTTTGAGTCTTTTATATTAAATATGCATGGTTTCTATGGATATCATTGTACATTAACCCAATTTCAATGTTTTTAGTTTTACGGTAATTTAATAGCATAATTATTGTTTAAGGATCAGAGTTTTTTATGTTTTTAAGATTGATATTTTCAAGTTTGTAAGCTTTAGATTTTAGAGTGATTCATACAAGTTGGATGTTTCCAATTTTTTTTACAGAGATTCAAAGCTTAAAAAAACTTGAAAAATTATGAGCTTGGGAGTTACATTCAATTTAATTTTTATAGATTCGACTGAGGTGGGTAAGTTTATCTTGAATTAAGTTAAAGTTAGAATTTCAGGGATTTAATTTACATTTGTTTTAGGCTGTTTCTAGTTGTCCCAAAAAATTGACGGGAGTTGGAATAGGGGATGGATTAGTCCCGAAATTTCGGGGCGACTAGCCAATTAGTCCGGCGGATAAGGTAACCAATTATGCATTTCGTATCACAAACGGAGGAATTTTTTCCATGAATTTGACGCCCCAAGGAATGTTTATAGGGTGAAAGGCAATCGAGATAATGGACTTATTTACCTAGACACTATTTTAAAAAGATTTAAAAAAGGCGTGTACATCAGATTTCAAATATTTCACAACAATTTCACAAAGCTTTTAAAACTTTCAAAAGATTTAAAGGATTTAAAAGATTTGTCAAAGTGTGCAGTACACCAGAATTCAAAGATTTTTAAACATTTCAAAGATTTGACATGATTTCGAAAGGTTTCAAAACATTTTAGAAGATTTTAAAAGATTTCACTAAGATTTAAAATAATTCAATGATTTCAACGAATAAAAAAGATGTCACAAAAATTTCCCAAAGATTTCGAACATTTCCAGAGGTTTTAAAACTTTCAAAAGATTTCAAAGATTTTGAAGATTTTAAAAAGCTTGAAGCAAACTAGATTTCAAAAGATTTTACACAGATTAATAATATTTTAATGATTTCAAATCAATACAAAAAATTTCACAAATATTTCAAAGATTTCATAAAAATTTCATGCAGATTTTAAAAGAATACAAGAATTTCAAAGATTTCAAAAAGGGTACAGCACACCAAATTTCAAAGATTTAAAAACATTTCGAAGATTTGAAACGATTTCAAAAGTTTTCAAAACATTTCAAAAGATTTTACTAAGATTTCAAGTAATTCAATGATTTCAACGAATAAACAAGATTTCACCAACAAAAATTTAAGAAAAATTTCAAAAGATTTCAAACATTTCATAAAGATTGCAAGGATTTCAAATATTTGACAAAGGCGTGTACACCAGATTTCAAAGATTTCATTGAAGATTTTGAACATTTCCAAAGATTTTAAAACTTTCAAACGATTTTACACAGATTAAAAATATTTTTGTGATTTCAAATGAATAAAAAAGATTTCAGAAAGATTCCACAAATATTTCAAAGATTTAATAAAAATTTCATGAAGATTTCAAAAGAATACAAGAATTTTAAAGATTATAAAGATGTTAAACTATTTCAAAAGGTTTCAATAAATTTGAGAAGATTTCAAAAGATTTCAATAATTTCAAACGAACACACAAGATTTCACAAACAAAGATTAAAGAAAGCTTTCACAAATATTTCAAAGATTTCATAAAAATTTCATGCAGATTTCAAAAGAATACAAGAATTTCAAAGATTTCAAAAAGGGTACAGCACACCAAATTTCAAAGATTTAAAAACATTTCGAAGATTTGAAACGTTTTCAAAACATTTTAGAAGATTTGAAAAGATTTTACTAAGATTTCAAATAATTCAATGATTTCAACGAATAAAAAAGATTTCACAAACAAAAATTTAAGAAAAATTCCACAAATATTTCAAAAGATTTGACAAAGATTTCACAAAAATTTCGAACATTTCATGAAGACTGCAAGGATTTCAAAGATTTGACAAAGGCGTGTACACCAGATTTCAAAGATTTCATGAAAATTTCGAACATTTCCAAAGATTTTAAAATTTTCAAAGGATTTCAAAAGATTTTACAGATTAAAAATATTTTAATGATTTTAAATTAATAAAAAAGGTTTCATAAAAATTTCATGAAGATTTCAAAATAATACAAGAATTCTAAAGATTTAAAAGATGTTAAACTATTTCAAAAGGTTTCAACAAATTTGAGAAGATTTCAAAAGATTTCAATTATTTCAAACGAGCACACAACATTTCACAAACAAAGATTAAAGAAAGTTTTCACAAATATTTCAAAGATTTCATACAAATTTCAAAAGATTTCAAATATTTTACTAAAATTTAAAAAGATTCCAAAAGATTTCACAGAAATTTCAATATTTCACAAAGATTTTGAGTACTTCAAGAGATTTCAATGATTTCACAAAGATTTGAAAGATTTTAAGGATTTCAAAGACGACTTATGTCAGAAAAAAATTTAAAATTTGTTTATTTATGCTTCTGCTTTCTTTAAAAATTGTTGGCCAATGAAAAATGAAAACTTGTATAGTTTGAACAGAAAATGGAATTTTCAATAACATTTTTCACGAAAAACTGAAGCTATGCCTCTACTTAAAGAATGGTCTTAAAAAATTTGTAGATATTTTTGAGGTGAACAATTTTGCTTTTAACATTTTTTCGTATATTGTATAATTTGACTGGAAAATTGATTTTTTTTTAAACATTCGGATGCCTTCCATCTTCAAAACGTTTTTCGAGGGTTCATATTCCTAAAAAAAATTGTTTGTGACACGATTTGCATAATTCACTTATAAAATCGTCACTATTCGCCAGAAAATTTTTTATAAAAAATGTTTTACTGCTCATCCCGAATTTCGGGACAAGACTGTTTTTTTAGACAAGTTTGTTTTAAGATCGAAAGGTTTTTAAAAAATACCAGGGTTGCACAAGACTTAGAAGACCTGGAAAAAGCTCATGGAATTTTGAAAAAATAATTGAAATTTTTTTATTCGCACTTTTTTAACGTTTTAAGGTAGTTGTTGTGCCAAAAACCAGTTCTCCAAAAAAGAATATTTTACCTATGATTTTGAGAATCAAAATAATAATAACACAGGGAAAATATTCTCTACAACTCTACTGTTTCCAATTTTGAAAGTAAATTTTTGTATGGCTGAAATCGTTACAATTTTTTTTTTGTTTAATAAAATTTTTTAAAACATAATTATATTTGAAGATTGTTCACTTATTTAAAAAATTGGAAAGCAGTGTTTTTTATTTCATAGAACAAGACTATTATATTTAAATTCTGAAAATCGTAGAAAACTTTTGTTTCCAGATACCTGAATTTCGGCACGAGAACTACGTCAATAATTATTTGAGTACTTTGCAGCGAATTTTAAATTTGCAAATTGATACGGATTATATATTTTTTTTACTAATAGAAATAATATTATTATAATTCCACCTTTTTTAAAAATTTTATAGTAATATTAATGAGAATTGTTTAGAATTCAATAATTATTGCAATTGTTAGCAAATTAGTCTGCGACCAGTAGAGTGTGTTGAAATCGAATAGAATTCACTGGATTTTTTAAAAAGCAGACCTGTAATTTTTTCAAAAGTTGACCTAGAAATCCCGCAAAGTCATGGAATTTTGAAAACGGACTTTTGTAGCAACCCTGAATACTAATTTTGTTTCAGAGTTTGATTTTTTCAAGTGATAGAAATTGATTTTGATGAATTGAAAATGACTTTTTTCGCAGCATATTTTGTTGTTAAAATATTATCGATTGCAGTGACGCATGTAAGTCTAGTTTTAAAAGAAGTTTATTGACCGTATCTCATAATCTATGATAAATCAATCAGTTATCGGTTACGTGAATAAAGTGCAAATACAGATTGAAACAAAATGTTAGTTCTGATACGATTATTTCCTGAAAATCGAATAAATTAAAGAAATGTACAAATAATTTAATACTAATTATAAAAAAATTAATTCTTTGCAATTTCAACCACGCCCTACTTAAAATTACTGAATTTTGAAAATTTAAATTCAAAATTTTTTAACCTTTTTGTATCTGAAATACTATATTTTTAACGTCCCAATTTAGAATTGCCTTCATTATGAGTATTATCGTGGTTCTAACTCAAAAATCTTTTTAAATATATATTTCTCTTTTCTAATGTCTTGTGAAAAAAATTATTTTTTATGAAAAAAGGTACAACCTAACGAAAAATAATGATTTTAACAATAGTTTTTGTGGTTGATTTTTTTTCTTACTCTCGCTTCTTACCAATTTTTTGAAAATTTTGGAATTTTAATAAATCGTTACTTTTTTCGGGCAAATCATTCCTTACCATTTCTAATTTTGAAAATAACTAAATAATCTTCAAATACACTTATTTGTTTAAAAAATGTTTTCCTTCCAAAAATTTTCCTAATGATTTCAGCGATACAAAAATTTACTTTCAAACTTTAGAAACAGTATAGTTGCAGAGGATTTTTTCAAACAAAAACAAAAATTATTATAAAAAACTATTTTTTTCAGAGATCTAATTTTTGGAACAACTGCATGTAAAATTGTATTTTGATTTGAAAATTCATCTCTTTTGGTAGAAATGCCATCTTTTTTGTTAAAAAATGCAACTATTTGGTTGAAAATCTATTCTGATTAAAGATTCAACTATTTTGTTAAAACTTCGTACTTTTTGGTGCAATTTATCTATTTTTGATTAAAAATTAAAATCTTTTTTGGTCGAAATATCAACTATTAGATTTTTTGTTGAAAATTCATCTTTTTTGGTTGGAAATTAATTTTTTTTAAACTAAAAATTTAACTATTTGGTTGAACATTCAACTGTTTGGCTGAAAATTAACTTTTTTGTTGAAAATACACAATTTGCAGTTCAAAATTTAACTGTTTTGTAGAAAATTCGTTTTTTAGAGAGAAATTTTTTTTTTAATGATAATGTAACTATTTGGTTGAAAGTTTATGTAATTTGTCAATAATTCATCTTTCTTGGTAGAAAATTAATATTTTTGGTAGAAATGTCGGGTTAATTAAAAATTTAACTATTCCATTTCTGGTTAAAAGTTATTCTTTTCAAGCTTGAAGATTGAACTATTTGTTTAAACTCTTTGTTTAAACTTGTTTAAATCGTCTAATGACCGTCGAATTATTTAAAAAGAATGAAATATTTTGGTATAATTAATTCAATTAGTTTGAATTCTTTGAAATTTTAAAATATTGGAACACATTTAAATACTACATTTTAAGGTAAAAGTTTTCAAAACCTTAATTTTTCATAGAAATAGGTCTAATAAAGCGAGAAAGTATGATTTATTAAAAAAACTCAATTTAGTTGAAAACTGGACTCAGCACCGTTTAGCTTGTCCTGAACTAATTTATTAAAAATTCATTTTTTTAGTTGAAGATTCATAATTTTAGATGAAAATTAAACTGTTCTGCAGAACACTCGTCTTTATGGCTTAAAAATTCAACAGTAAAATTAAACTATTTGTCAGAAAATTCAACTGTTTTGTTAAAAATTATTCGCTTTTTGAAATTTAAAATTATTGTTTCTCAATGCAAACTTAGCTATTCCATTTTTGGTTGAAAAATTATCTTTTTTAGACTAATCATTCAACTATGTTGTTGAAAATTTGTCTTTTTTAGTAGAAAATTAATCTTCTTGATTAAATATTCAACTATTTGGTTACAAATTTATGCATTTTGTTGAAATTCATCTTTTTTTTTAATAAAATCAATTTTTTAAAATGAAACTGCGTCTGTTTCTTTGAAAACTAATCTGTCTTGCTTGAGGATTCGATTATTTTCTTGAAAATTCGTTTTTGTTGGTTAAATCAAACTAATTTTTATTTTTAATTAAAATCTTTTTTGTTGAAATATTAACTACATGATATATTTTTTTGTTGAAAACGAAACTTTGGTTGAAGGTTGGTTGAAGATTCATAATTTTAATTGATGTCATTTGTTTTGGTTAAAAAATAATTTTTGTAACTGAAAATTTAACTAATTGATTAAAAGTGAATATTTTTGTTGAAAAGTTATATTCTCGGATACAAAATTCAAGTGTTTCGTAGAAAATTCTTCTTTTCGGCTTGAAAATTAAACAATTTGGTAGACAATTCAACTATTTGGTACAAAATTAAACTATTTTGTAGAAAAAATTTTGATTTGAAATTAAAATTTTTTGGTTAAAATACATGAACTATTACATTTTTAGTTGAAGATTCATCTTTTTTCGTTAAAAATTAACTTTATCAATTGAAAATTTAACTATGACATTTTTGGTTGAAAATTGATCTTTTTAAGTTGAAAATTTACATATTTTGTTTAAAATTCATCTCTTTGGTGTTAAATTGCACTATTTTGTTGGAAATTTATCTTTTGTAGCTGAAAATTCATGTATTTTATTAAAAATTCATCTCTTTGGTTTCAAATTAAACAATCTTTTTGAAAATTCGTCTTTTCTGGTTGAAATTTCGTCTTTTACATTTTTCATTGAGAATTCATCTTCTTGGATAAAAATATTATTATTTGGTTGAAAATTCGCCTTTTTGGCTTGAAACTTCAACAATCTGGTTGATTTTTTTCTGTCTTGACTGCAAATTCAACTATTTTGTTGAAAAATTGTTTTTTTGGTTGAATGTAACTCTTTTTGATTTAAAATAAAAATATTTTGTTTCTTTAAATATCAACTATTACATTTTTTTGTTAAGAAGCCATCTATTTTCGTTTAAAATTATTTTTTTATTTGAAAAAAATTCATGTATTTTTTTAAAACTTCGTCCTTTTTGGTAAAAAATTATCTTCTTGGTTGCAAATTCATCTCTTTGGTTTCAAATGTACCTATTTTTTTGCAAATTCGTATTTTTGGTTGAGTTCAACTGTACCTGATTCTAAATGAAAATCTTTTTTGGTTGAAATTTCAACTATTAACTATTGAAAATTCATTATTTTTGGTTGAAAGTTGAACTACTTTGTTAAAAATGTCTCTTTTTGTGTTGAAGATTCATAATTTCAGTTGAAAATTCATCTCCTTCGTTGAAAAATTAACTATTTTGTTAACATTTTTTTGGTTAAACATTCATTTTTTTAAATGAAAATTTAACCATTCCATTTTTGGTTTAAAATTTATATTGTTTAGTTAAAGATTCAACTATTCGGTTGGATATTTGTTTTTTTATTTGAAAATGCATGTATTTTGTTCAAGATGCATGTATTTAGTTGAAAATATGTCTGTTTCGGTTGAAAATTTATCATTTTTAGTTGAAAATTCATGTATTTTGTTTAAAATTCAACGTCTACTAAAAAATGTTCTATCGGTCTTAGAATATTGTAAATCTTCTAGAAGTGGAAGTCGTAACTAGGTAAATCTAAAGAAACACTTTTAGAAAGAAATAATTAATTTTCAGCGCCAAAGAGATTTATGGCTCAAAATAGGAAAACTGAAATTTATCTTCCACACTGAAATTCAAAATTGTCTAAAACATTCATTGTTTTAGAAATATTATGCGCGGGTCATGACTAACCTACGACTTTAATTAAAAAGTGTAACAACTATCATTCATAAGTTATGAATGAAGTTTTGTAAAAACGAAATTTGGATATATATTTCTAAAATACAAAAGTAACAAAAACTAGCTATGAATTCGATCTCGAGTGTTTCCACTTTGTTTGTATTTATAATTATATGGTGCTCATTTCACGAGCACTTTGCTTCCCGTTAGCAAATGTATTTGCTTCCTCATAGAGGAAGCATGAGTTATTTTTTTCAATAATAGATAAACCAAAGTCTTCATTGCTCAATTTAAAAATAGAAATTTACAAAAAATATATATAAAATTTTAAAATAATACCAAACATTTTTAAATACAAAGACAAATCATACAAATCAAATTTTTTATTCGAGATGATAATTTTTCGAGCTGAAAAAGGGAAGGGAAAAGTTCTGTCGCACCCTATCCCTTTCCCAGCTTTATGATTTCTTTACAAAAATTTTTAGAATTACTCTATTTGAAAATTTATCATCAGAAAGTCTTTTCTATTCATGCGTGAACTTTGAGGTATGTCAATGAAAACAGTTTTTCTGTTTGAAACAGATGACTCGAATATTATAAAAGAGCATAACTTCCTTACTCTTCTATAAAATGTATTCATATTATAGATCAATCGATTTTCCTCGAATCAAAGAATCTTTTCCCTTCGTGCATCAATTTTTTAATTATGTTAGTGAAAAGAGTTTTACTATAAAAAACCGTGTTTTCAAATATTATGCATTACCATAGCTTCCTTACTGTTCAAAACAATGTATTAATATTATAGGTCAATCGATTCATCTTGAATCAACACATCTTTTCTATACTCGCATCAACTTGAAATTATGAGAATGAGAAAAATTTTACTATAAACATCGATTTTAAAAATATATAAATTATCATAACTT
>CAKNYM010049240.1:124418-135112 GCA_932195095.1 Andricus curvator | reverse complement strand
TCAATCGATTCGTCTCGAACCAAGGAATCTTTTCTGTTCTTGCATCAACTTTGAATTATGTCTATGAAAAAAGTTTCACTGTAAAAAACCGTATTTTCAAAATATATAAATTACCATAGCTTCCTTACTCTTCAATAAAATGTATTCATATCATAAGTAAATCGTTTCGACTCGAGTCAACACATCTTTTCTGTTCTTGCATCAACTTGGAATTATGTTAATGAAAAAAGTTTTACTATAAAAAACCGTATTTTCAAATATTATGCATTACCATAGCTTCCTTACTCTTCAATAAAATGTATTAATATTATAGGTCAATCAATTCGTCTCGAATCAACACATCTTTTCTGTTTTTGCATCAACTTTGAATTATGTTAATGAAAAAAGTTTTACTATAAAAAACCGATTTTCAAAATATATAAATTACCATAGCTTCCTTACTCTTCAATAAAATGTATTCATATCATAAGTAAATCGTTTCGACTCGAGTCAACACATCTTTTCTGTTCTTGCATCAACTTGGAATTATGTTAATGAAAAAAGTTTTACTATAAAAAATCGTATTTTCAAATATGATGCATTACCATAGCTTCCTTACTCTTCAATAAAATGAATTCATATTATAAGTAAATCGATTTGACTCGAATCAACACATCTTTTCTGTTCTTGCATCAACTTTGAATTATGTTAATGAAAAAAGTTTTACTATAACAAACCGATTTTCAAAATATATAAATTACCATAACTTCCCTACTCTTTAATAAAATGTATTAATATTATAGATCAATCGATTTGTCTCGAATCAAAGAATCTTTTTCGTTCTTGCATCAATTTTGAATTATGTTCGTGAAAAAAGTTTTACTATAGAAAATCGTGTTTTCAAATACTATTGAGTGCTAAAAAAATGCAATAAATATTTTTAGAAATCCTTCGGTCAGTTTCAAGATATTAGTGAGGGAAATAAGCCCTCGAAATTTAACCAATTTATCTGCAACCGTTTTCTAGTTATCGTGTTCACAAAAAAGTGTGACGTCTACACACACATCCTCACACGCACCCACATACACACACACATCCTCACAGTTGCTTAGAACATTATATTAGACATTTGTAAATTGACGAAGGTTTAATTAAATGAATTAAAAATTTTTGGAAAATGTTACCATATTACAAAGCTTCCTCTACGAGGAAGCAGAAGTAACAATAGTTACTATATTTTTGGGAAATGCAACTAAGAAAAAGTTACATTTTGAACCGGTAACGATAACGATAACTTGTTACTTTTTTTCGTGATGTAACGGTAACTGTAACTAGTTTCTTTTAAAAAGTAACTTACCCATCACTGAAAAAAATGTAGTGGAAAAAAATACGCAATATAGGGGGGGGGGGTGTTAAAACTTACGGACCCTCCCTGGCGAAAGTATCGGATAGGAATTCATTCCGAATTATTCCGGAATCTGTATCCGAATCAATCTGAACCAATCCAAAAAAAGTTCTACATTTCGTTCGATTCAAATCGGTTAAAAATTAATCCGACTCCATCCGGTTCAATCCGAACCAAATTTTCAATCCAAATGAATCCGAATCAATTCGAACTCGGATTGACCTAAACTGATTTTCAATCCGAATTAATCCGAGTTCAGATTGAATTGTATTCATTCGGATTGAAAATCGGTTTAGGTCAATCCGAGTTCGGATGGAGTCGGATTAATTTTTAACCGATTTCGATCGAACGAAATGTAGAACTTTTTTCGGATTGGTTCGGATACACATTCCGGAATGATTCGGATGACTTCGGATTGGTTAGGAATGAATTCCTATCCGAAACTTTCGCCAGGGATAACTATAACTAGTTCCTTTTAAAAAGTAACTTATACCCATCACTGAAAAAAATTTAGTCGGAAAAAAATAGGTACGCAATATGGGGGGGGGGATGTTAAAACTTACGGACCCTATTATGCACGGCTCCGAAGTTTTTCTAATTTTTCATAAGACTGCATGCTATTTGTACTTTAGTCTCGCGTAAATTCGTGAATGGTGCAAAATTCCTTGACCCCGCAGGCCGGGCGGCATGCGAATGGCCAACTGGAAATAAGGCGATTTATTGATAAGAGAAGGAAGGGGGCATTGCACGAGAGACTCGTTGCTACTTGCTCGTGGTTCGAAACTTCGAATCAGTTCGAATTGGTTGGTTCGCGGGGAAGGTCTGCTGGGAAACGTGTTTCTAAATTAAAAATGGATCCACTTTTGCTAGTGCGTGAGTGTGTGTTATCTCCAGGACATCGAGTGCCCAAGAATCCCTTCGTTGCCAGGCCATGGCTCCAGGATAAAGCAGCAGCGGCTACACCCAGTGGCAACATCGGACTCAAAGGAATCGTCGCCGGTAATTATTTCATACCTCGGCTAATTTTGCGTTATCACGAAAGCTTATCTTATGTGCAAAGAATAACCTTGACAATGACCTGATGTGGTGTTTCCAAAATAAGGTTAGGGTTCCTCGCGCTTGACAGGTGTCAAAATAAAAATAATAAAAGATTTTAGAGCAATTACTGCTTTTTGTAGAGAAATATTGTTAATGACGATTGGAGAATATGATGAATAGAAATTTTAATTTTAAGCTGACCTTGTGATGTTATTGACACGTCGAATTAATTCAAAAGATTTAAAATTTGGAGAATAACATAACCCTATGCTTTAGACTTTTGTTTTGCCTCGAAATGTTTCCCATGTTTTCTAATGCCGGTTTTCCGGTTTTGAAAGGCTTTTTAATGGTAATTATATTACTGACAAGAGTCCAAAGTTTACTTTGAAGACGATTAGGAATAAATTTGACGCCTGGAGACATTTAAAAATTGCTTCGCTCGAAAATCTGATAACGAAGACTAGATTTACTCGAAAGATAAGCATTTTTAACATTTTAAATTGTTTTGAAAAGTGAGCAATAATAATATGATTTAGCAAGATTCTATACAGAGATTTCTATTTAAATACTTTCTAAATAACTTTTAATTTGTGACCAATTCCATTTTAAATCAAGAAAAATGTCAAGAAAAGTCTATAGGTCATGGTTTCAGAATAATTTTTTATTTCGAAATATTATTCTAGAATAAAACTAAAGAAACTTATTTATTATTATTATATTGTTATAATATGGATATTCGAACTGAATTAATAGTAACCAAATAATAATATCTAACCATTTTTTGTTGAAAGTTCATTCTTACGGTTGATAATTTAGTTCGAAATTTTATTATTTGGTTCAAAATTGAATTATTTTATTGAAAATTCAACAATTTAATTAAAAAGTTATATTTCTTGGTTTAAAATTCGACTTTTTTGTTGAAAATTTGTCTTTATGGCTTGAACATTCAATAATTTGTTTCAAATAGTTTTCCTTTCTTAAATAACAAATTTTTGAAAATGAAAATTCAACTACTTTGATGAAAATTTATTTTTGTTGGTTTGAAAATTCATCTTTTTCTGTAGAAATTTCATCTTTATTGGGTAAAAACGAAAAAGGTTTGGTTGAAAATGGATCTGTTTTAGTTGAGAATTCAAATATTTTGTTTAAAATTATTTTTTTGTAGTTACATCCAGCAGTTTTTGATTTCAAATGAAATTTTTTTCTTGGTTAAAATATCTACTGTTACATTTTTCGTTGAAAATTCATCTTTTTAGGTTGAAAATTCAACCCCTTTGTTGAAAGTTGAAGTAATTTCGTAAAAGTTAATTTTCTGGCTGAAGATTCATAATTTTAGTTCAAAACTCGCTTTTTTGGTAAAAAATTATTATTTTTTTAACTGAAAATTTAATTCATTTGTTGAAAAATCAACTGATTGATTAAAAATTAACTTTTTCATTGAAAATTCGTTTTTTTTATTGAAAATTATTTTGCGTGAATGAATATTTAACTACCCTATTTTTTGTTAAAAATGTTTTTTTTTTAATTTAAAAATTCAACGATTTGGTTAAAAATATATGTATTTTGTTGAAAATTCATGTTTTTTGGTAGAAAATTCACCTCTTTCTGTAGAAATTTCATCTTTATTGGGTAAAAACGCAAATCTTTGGTTGAAAATTAATCTGTTTTAGTTGAGAATTCAAATATTTTGTTGAAAATTAGTTTTTGGTAGTTACATACAGCAGTTTTTGACTTAAAATGAAAATTTTTTCCTTGTTAAAATTTCAACTATTGCATTTTTCGTTGAAAATTCATCTTTTTAGTTTGAAAATTCAACCCCTTGGCTGTGAAAGTTAAAGTAATTTCGTAAAAGTTAATTTTCTGGTCGAAGATTCATAATTTTAGTTAAAAACTTGTTTTTTAGGTTAAAAATTATATTTTTAACTGAAAATTTAATTCATTTTGTTGAAAAATCAACTGATTGGTTAAAAACTAACTTTTTTGTTGAAAATTCGTTTTTTTATAGAAAATGATTTCTCTTAAATGAATATTTAACTACCCTATTTTTAGTTAAAAATTGTTCTTTTTAGTTTAAAATTTCAACTATTTAGTTAAAAAGTTTTAGAAACGAAAAAAATTTAGACTAAAAATTCATCAAATAAAATTTGTATGTTGTTGAATATTCGTATTTTCTGGATTTTAAATTATTCAACTATTTGGATAAAAATGTATGTATTTTGTTGAAAATTCATGTTTTTTGGTAGAAAATTAATCTTTTCTGTTGAAAATCCATCTTTTTGGTTGAAATTTTAACTATTTGCTTGAAAATTAATCTGTTTTAGTTGATAATTCCAATATTTGGTTGAAAATTAGTTTTTGGTGGTTACATCCAGCAGTTTTTGATTTAAAATGAAAATTTTTCTTGGTTAAAATATCAACTATTACATTTTTGTTGAAAATTCATCTTTTTAGGTTGAAAATTCATCTTTTTAGGTTGAAAATTCAACCTCTTGATTGGAAGTTAAAGTAATTTTGTAAAGTTAATTTTTTGGCTGAAGATTCATAATTTTAGTTAAAAACTCGTTTTTTTGGTTAAAAATTAATTTTTTTAACTGAAAATTTAAATAATTTGTTGAAAAATCAACTGATTGGATAAAAATGAACTTTTTTGTTGAAAATTCGTTTTTTTAAATAGAAAATTATTTCTCTTAAATTAATATTTACTTACTTTATTTTTTTGTTAAAAATTGTTCTTTTTAAGTTTAAAAATTCCACTATTTAGTTAAAAATGTTTAGAAACGAAAAAAATGATGTATTTTGTTGAAAATTCATGTTTTTTGGTAGAAAATTAATCTTCTCTGTAGAAAATCCATCTTTTTGTTGAAAATGTAACTATTTGCTTGAAAATTAAACTATTTTGTAGAAAGCTAATCTTTTTGGTTAAAAATGCAACTGTTTTGTTAAAAATTAATCATTTTTTGGTTTGATGAAACTATTTTGTAGCAATTTCGTCCTTTTTGGTTCAAATCAACTGTTTTTAATTTGAAATGAAAACCTTTTCTTGGTTACAAAATTAACTATTACATCTTTCATTGAGAAATTATCATTTTTCGTTGAAAATTTAACTATTTACTTGGTTCAAAGTTGAACTACTTTGTTGAACATTAATTTTATTGGTTAAATTTTATTATTGGATTCTATTATAATTCATTTCACATTCAAGAGTAAATTGGGGAAAAGGTGATAATCGTGAAAACAGGGGGACAAAGAACGAAAGATTTAAAAAAGGGGCAAAGAGTTAAACAAATTTTACTATTCTGCTATAATATATTTTATATTATTATTATTATTTAGAGAAAAAAACTTATTTCCCATTGTCACCACAAAACTTTTGTTTGAATTTATTAGAATCATTTTAGGATTAATACCGAATTCTTAAAAAATTACAGAAATTTTTTTCAAAATACTCTATTCAATTGATCCTAAAAGAAATAAAATATTTTAAAGAATGACAATATGTGGGCTATTTTTAAAATGATTAATAGTGGATTTTCGCAGGAACCCTGCTTACTTTTCTTTAAATATCTTTTAAAAAATCAAACATTGAATTTTTCTCGGAAACAACAAAAAGTACTAAAAAATTTCAGAAAAAAGTTTGCACATCTGGAAAAGTTCTACAAAAAATACGTCTTGATCTTTTGTGGTATCCTGCATCATTTATAAAAAAAAGAGAAAAATATATTTAATAACAAAAAATTCCCGGCCTCAAAAATACCTTAGCGCTCATAAAACAGATAAGTTGCCTTTTTGGTATTAGCAGAAACTTTTTTTAAATATTGGAAAAAAAACAAGGTGGGGTTTTCCTGAAAATCTTTTTTCATGTTTTCAAAATTCGATGATAAAAATAATTTAGATTTTCTGAAAAGCCACATCTTTTTCATTTTTTCCCATGTTTGTGTACACTTTTATGTGAACTTTTTTTTGCATCTTCCGTTGTTTCCGGAAAAATGCAAAAGTTTTATTTATTTTTAAATAATTTGAAGGCCCTGCAGTGATACAGTTCAATAATAACTTAACAGATTTGAAATGCACTCATATTTTAGACTTCACACTCATTCCCCTCTTCTCCTCTTTTTTTTTTTTAAGAATTCTTTTTCCTCCTGTTTTCAAGAAACTTACCTTTTTCCACTTTATCTATTTTTTTCGCTTAAATGTGAACTGAATTAATAGAACTTATCTATTAAGAAAGTCCAACTATTTTTGGTTGAAATGTGTACTATTATATTTTTAGTTCGAAATTCATCTAGTTTGGTTAAACATTCTACTATTTGTTTGAAAATTAATTTGTTTTGTTGAAAATGCAACTATTTGGTCAATAAATCATATTTTTTGGTCAAAAATTCAACTACTTGGTTGAAAGTTGAACTACTTTGTTAAAAATTAATTTTTTGATTGAAAATCCATCTGTTTGGTTAAAAATTTAACTATTTCATTTTTAGAAAATTAATCTTTTTGGTTAAAAAATGATATTTTTATGTTAAAAATGCAACAGTTTGGTTAAAAATTAATCTGGTTTGGTTCAGAACTCAATTGTTTTCTTGCAAATTCTACTCTTTTGGTTGAATTCAACTATTTTTTTATTTCAAATCAAAATCTTTTAGGGTAAAAGTATTAACTATTACATTTTTTGTTGAGAATTTATCTTCATTGTTTAAAAATTCAACTATCTGGTCGAAACTTGAGCTACTTTGTTAAAAATTCATTTTCTTTTGGTTGAAGATTCATAATTTAAGTTGAATGTTCATATTTTCGGGTTGAAAATTGAACTGTTTTGTAGGAAATTTCATATTTTTCTCTTGAAAACTCAACAATCTGGTTGAGAATTATTTTTTTGTTCAAAATTCATATTTTTGGTTGAAAATTCTTAACATTTGGTTAAACATGAAAATATTTTTATAAAAATTTAACTACTTGGAAGAAAATGTAACTATTTTGTAGAAAATTAACTTTTTTGTTGAAAAATTCAATTTTTCGGTTTGAAAATTCAACTGTTTTGTAGGTAATTCGCCCTTTTCTCTTCAAAATTCAACAACTTTGTTGAAAATCCATCTTTTTTGATAGAACATTAATCTTCTATGTTGAAAAATCCATCTTTTTCGTTGAAAATTTAACTATTTGGTTAGAAAGTAATCTTTTTTTATTGGAAATTCAATTACTTGATTGAATTATTATGTTACATTTTTTTAAGATTCACCTATTTGGTTGAAAAATTAACTTTTTTTTTTTAATTTGTTTTTTTTTTATAAAAATTAATTTTTTTATCTGACAATATAACTGTTCCATTTTTGGTAGGAAATGTATACCTTATAAGTTGAAAATTCAAGTATTTGGTAGGAAATTAATGTATTTTTATGAAAATTCGTCTTTTGGGTTATAAAATTAATCTTGTTTCTTGAACATTCATCTTTTTCGTTGAAAATTCAACTATTTTGATAAAAATTCGTTTTTTTCTTCGTTTAATTCAACTGGTTGAAAATTCGTATTTTGGTAGAAAGTCATCTTTCAACTGTCTTTGAAAAAATTCGTCTTTTTGGCTTGAAAATTCAATCATTTGGTTAAAAGTTCAACTAGTTTGTTGAAAATTCGTCTTTTTGGTTAGGAATTAACTTTTTGGGTTGAAAATTCATCTCTTTGGTAGTAAACCTTAAAATCTTAGAAATTTAAAGTTTTTCATGTTGAACGTAATATGGTATTTACATTAATTTTATTTAAAGGATTTCATTCTCCTATTATACTCCTATTTCGTTAAAAATCACTCTATTTCCCCTGTTTTAAAAGATTTGTGGACTACATTGCTTGGGGGGGGGCGGGCCACAAAAAAAGCATAAACCCTTACCATCTACCCTTATCCACCATTTTGGAATTTTTCTAAATTTATTTGAGAATTCGCTGGTAATCTTCGAATGATTGTAACAAATAAAAAAATATAATTTGATTAAACTGTGAAATGCGAATTCTTTCATCAAATCATTCTAACACTCTAATCTGGACCTCTGTCTGATTTCAAATGGAATTGGTCTTGTTCCAAAATGTTACAATTTAAACTCTTTTGCAAAAATTAAAAAATATCAAATGTTTTGAGAGCATTTGCTTTGAGTTAATTTCTTATAAGATATATTTTGTCAGGTTCAATTTATTGAACCTGACAGAATATTTTAACATAAATCTTTAGTATACTTTGCAAGTTAGATTTTTATTATTCCCTGTAGATTTTCTCATAAGGAATTTTATTTACAAATTTTCATATTTATTTCTAGAATTCTAACCACGATTCTTATTATAGTTTCTGGAATATTTCAATCGTCAATTCTATTTATAAATTGATCTTGGATTCTTGGCCTCGAATAAACTTTTCTGCACAGCTTTTTACTTCAAAATTGATGCAATAATTAATAGTGTCCAAGTTGGGTCTACTTATCATCCATTTAAAGCTGTAATTTATGAAATTTTTATTTCAGGTGGAATTACAGGAGGAATAGAAATTTGCATAACATATCCCACTGAATATGTTAAGACGCAACTACAGTTGGATGGCAAAGCAGGTGCAGGAAAACAATATGCTGGAATATGGGACTGTGTGACAAAAACTGTGAAAAATCGTGGATTTTTTGGACTCTATCGAGGACTCTCAGTCCTTCTCTATGGCTCTATTCCCAAATCAGCGGTTCGTTTTGGTGCCTTCGAGTCTTTTAAACAGCGAATGGTTGACGCAGAAGGAAAGCTTACTCCACAGAAACGACTTTTAGCTGGTCTAGGGGCAGGAATATGCGAAGCTATTTTTGCAGTAACGCCCATGGAAACCGTGAAAGTAAAATTTATAAATGATCAGCGATCTGCGAATCCAAGATTCCGAGGATTCTTCCATGGAGTCGGGATCATAGTTAAAGAACATGGTAATATAATTGATTGCAAAGCGACTTCTAGAATATATATTCAGATAAATATATTAAAGAGGAAGAGTTTATTATTGCAATGGGATACTTTTTCCAGATAAGGATTATTTTTATTATCATTAATATTCTTTATTCTTTAATAAAAGTATCTTAGGAATTTAAAAAGCTATCAAATGGTGTAAAACGTATATTTAACGACTAATAAAAGTTAACTAGGTTCGTTTTTAACTGCAGTTGCTAGTTAGTATTGTTATACACCAATGAAAACTGTGTCAAACGATACTCTGTAAGTTTAAACATACTCCCGTCCTTGCACATAAACTGACAAGAAGACGGTGCGGTGTACGAATCGCTTCGTTTACATGCATAAAGATTAGGGACCGTACTTAAACTACGTAACAGCTCAAGAGGTGGAGGGGTCAGAAGATTTTGTTACGATTTGTTATGGAATTTTCATGTCATGTATGTAATTTTTCGAAATTCTCAAATGTAACAAGTAACTCGCAGTAATTGTACAGAAATTTAATATGAATTTAACTTTGCGCACCAAAGAATCCTTGTGAGTGAAAAACGAACCTAGTCAACAAAAATTTTAAAAAAAGTAAGGAAATTTTATTGGTCAGGGAAAAGCCAGGGATTCAGAAAAAAAACATCTTGCAACAATTAGGGAATTTCTATAACTTTAAATAACTGTCAAGCAGAATAAATTTGCAATTTTTCAATTTTAATTTGAAATTATTTTATTCCGTTTAAAAAAGATTCTAGTTTAAAAATGTTACAAAATGAAGTTTTGGTCAGGGAAAATTGGTCAGGGAATAATTGGTCAGGGAAAAATTAGGGAATTTTTTTAAATTAAGTTTTGCGATAACACAGATATAATATTCTTCTTAGTAAATTATTCACCTTGTATTTATATTTCTTTTTTTTGCAGTTTTTACCCCAAGAAGTTTATCTCTTTAGTTAAAAATTTTATTATTTGTTTGAAAATTCGACTTTTTGGGTTAAAAATAAAACTTTTTCGTAGAATAGAAATTGCATTATTTTTGGATAAAAATGCAACTGTTTGGTTGAAAATTCAACAATGTTGTTAGTCATCGTTTTTGGTTGAAAATTCAAGTATTTTGTTAAACATTCCACTATTTCGTAGAAAATTTCCTTTTTGTTAAAATTCATATTTTGGTGTTGAAAAGTCAAACTGAAATCTTTTTTGGATGAAAATTCAACAATTTTTTTGAAAATTTGTCTTTTTAATTTAAAATTTATCTGTGTTATTATAAATTGCATCTTTCTTGAGTAAAAATACAACCATTTGGTTGAAAATTTAACTATTGTGTTGAAAA
>CAKNYM010049240.1:94793-120016 GCA_932195095.1 Andricus curvator | reverse complement strand
CAAAAGATGTCAGGAAGATTTCACAAATATTTCAAAGAATTCGCAAATATTTCAAGAATTTCAAAGATTTGAAACGATTTCAAAAGGTTTCAAAACATTTTATAAGATTTCAAACGATTTCACAAAAACGTCTAGGATTTCAAAGATTTGAAAAAGGCGTGTACACCAGATTTCACAAAGATTTCGAACATTACACACAAAAATTTTAAATTACAAGTTTTAAAGAATTTTAAATATTTTAAAAAGGGTAAACCAGATTTCTAAAATTTCAAAGATTTGAAACGATTTCAAATTTTTTAGAAGATTTCAAATTAATACAAAAAATGTCAGGAATATTTCACAAATATTTCAAAGAATTCGCAAAGATTTCAAGAATTTCAAAGATTTGAAACGATTTCAAAAGGTTTCAAAGCATTTTATAAGATTTGCAAAGATTTCAAATAATTAAATGATTTCAAAGAATACAAAAGATTTAACAAACAAAAATTTAAGGATTCAAGGATTTCAAAGATTTAAAAAAAAGCGTGTATGCTAGATTTTAGAGATTTCACAAAAATTTCCTAAAGATTTTGATCATTTCATAAGGATTTAAAGGTGTTAAAAGGTATGTACACCAGATTTCAAAGATTTTACACGATTAAAAATTTTTTTAGAAGATTTAAACAGATTTCACAAATATTTCAAAGAATTCATAAGGATTTCAACAATTTCAAATATTTCAAAACACTTCAAAGATTTTACACAATTTACACAGCCAATTTATATATTTATATATAAATATATAAAATCCAATTTATATATTTATATATAGTATATAAGGTTTTAACGAATTTGAGAAGATTTCAAAAGATTGAAAATATTCCCAGAGATTTTACAAAGACGACTCATGTTTGCACAAAATTCAGCATTTGTTTATTTATGGTTCTTCTTTCTTTAGACATTGCTAGCGAATAAAAAATGAAAAGGCTAATTTATTGCATGTATAACAAACGGTTATTTCATTATTTCATGTAAAAAAAAGAAGACCTGGAAAAACTTGATTTCTTGACCTGGAAAATCTGGAAAAGACCAGCTAATTTTGTTCCTAGGAATTAGAATTATAGAAATTATAATAAAATATAAAAATGACAGAGCTATAGAAAAAAAAGAAACACTGTGAAAAATCATTAATGAAAAAGGTATTATTTTTAAATATTTCAAAGGAATATTTCGAATATTTGTATTATATATTTACTACATATAATTATTTTGTCTTCACATCAATTTCAGTGCCTCTTTTTCTGTCGCAAGCAATATTTTTAAGACGAATACTAAACAAGAATTGACCATAAAAATTTAAAATATAATAATATAATGTAAATATAATATAAATATAATATACATATAATATAATATTATAAAAAAAAATTCATTATAAATTATGGTCAATCCATGTTTAGTATTCGTCTTAAAAATATTACTTGCGACAGAAAAAGAGGCACTGAAATTGATGTGAAGAAAAAATAAATATATGTAGTAAATAAATAATTCAATTAATTACATTATTATTTATATAATTATATTATTAATTATATTACAATATAAATATAAGTCAATGAATTAATAATACAATTGACTATATTTTACAAAATATAAGGGAAAATTTTAAATCAGAAGAGTGGCTTATGGAAGAAAAATGGGAAAAAGAGCAGCATCTAGAAAAATTATAACATGAACAAAAAAACTGGAATTAAAACAATAAAAACAAATCAAAAGGGGAAAAAATAGACACAAAGTAAGTAGCAGAGGAAGTGAAAAAAATAAATATAGAACAGAACTTTAAAAATATATATAAAGGACGGGGAAATTAGAAATAAACTGGTTGCAACCAGTTCCGAGGAAGCAAATGAAAATAGATAATAAGGAATGCAAAATATGAAAAGAAGCAAAACAGAATGTTGCAGAACTAAAAATAAAAGTATAGAAGAAAACCTAAAGAGGGAGTTGGAAACGGAAAACGTTCTGAGTGAAATCTTATCGAATCATTTCAGATTCTTAAAGATATTATTTCAATTCCTATTCATTTTTTCTTCGTAAATAAATATTTATTGCAAGAAGAAGAAACTAATCCCAAAATGAAAATGTCGTTAGTATACAAAATCAGGGTGGCGAATTGACCGGGAACTTTATTAACCGGGAAAAAACCGGGAATTTAATTTAAAAAACCGGGAATTTACTTCTGATCGCAGAAAAATTCAAGTTTTCATTATTTTAATAATTTTGGTCAATTTAAAAAAGTGATTTCTACTTTATCTACAGTCGCAGATTTTTCAGATTATCTCAGTTTAATCTAATTAAATCATAATGTATTATTGAATTTTTATTATTTTCCATTATAAGAAAAAACTTTTGCAATTTTTTGTTCTGGATTTTTTTCGCTGACTTAAATTTGATAATCGAATTGACTATATTTCAAACATACAGAAACAATTATTTTCTCAATTTTTTCAAAAAATGGATTTATCATGTTTTATTCGTTTACTCCTCAGTTATCCTGACTTGAAACAGGGAATTTTATAAAATAGTTATCTTTTTTATTTTAGGACAGGGAGTTTCCGTAAAGAAATATAATTTCACTTGGATAAGGGAATTTTTTTAGATAAAAAAAGTACTTCAAGTAGTTGTTAGAGTAGAAGTAGTATTTCAAAGAAAAAATATTGCTGAAACATAATAGAAAATTGTGTTACATTGTTCGTTGCGAATTCATTTTTCTTTAGTTAAAAATTCAACTACTTGGTTAAAAGTTAAACTCTTTTGTTAAAAATTATTTTTTTGGTTGAAGATTCATCATTTTAATTGAAAATTCATCTCTGGTTGAAAATGTAACTACTTTGTTGAAAATCAATCTTTTTAACTAAAAATTTAGCTATTCCAGTAGAAAATTCAACTATTTGGTTGAAAATTGATATTTTTTATTTAGAAATTAAATTATTTGTTTGAAAATGTATGTATTTTGGAAAAATTCGCCTTTTTTGTAGAAAATTAATCTTTATGGTTGAAAATTGATCTTTTTGGTATAAAATTCAACTATTCCAGTTGAAGATTCATTATTTTATTTGAAAATTCATCAGTTTGATTGAAAATTAATTTATTATCTTCTGGTTCAAAAATTCTTCTTTTCGGTTAAAAATTCAAGTATTCCAGTTACATATTTATCATTGTAGTTAAAAAATCATCTTTTAGGTTGGAAATAAAATTACTTGGTTGAAAGTAAAACTCTTTTGTTGAAAATTAATGCTTTTGGTTGGAAATTCATCGTTTTAATTAAAAATTCATTTCTTTGGTTGAAATATGAGCTATTTGATTGAAAACTTCTTTTTTCTTTGGATGAAAAGGAATTTTTTTTGCCGAAAATGTAACTATTTTGTTGAAAATTTCCTTCTTTTTTGGTTCAATATTATTATTTATTTGAACTGAAAATGTAACTATTTTTCCAGTTGAACATTCCATATATACCATTAAGCCATTTCCCTTTCGGCGAGCCTCAAGGGGTAAGCGTGACACTACCCGATTCGGGTAGTGTTTCTAGGTGGATAGTTTCTTGTAGTAAATAACTACAAGTGTGGGCTCACCACACCCACCACCGCCAACAGCAACGCAGTAGTAGCAGACGGTCACCCATCCAAGTACTAACCGCGCCCAACACTGCTTAACTTCAGTGATCTAACGGGAACTGGTGTTTCCAGCGTGGTATGGCCGTTGCCATATATTACGTATTTTATACGTATTTTAGTTAAAAATTTATCTCTTTGGTTGAACATTCGTTTTTTGACTACAAATTTAATTATTCAATTTTTGGTTGCAAATTATCTTTTTTAGTTGAAAATTCATCTCTTTGGTCAAAAATTCAACTACTCCAGTTAAAGATTCATTAATTATTATTGCAAATTATCTTTTTTAGTTGAAAATTCATCTTTCTGGTTTAAAATTCAACTATTCCAGTTAAAGATTTAAAATTTTATGTAAAAAATCATCTTTTAGGTTGGAAATAAAATTACTTATTGAAAGCAAAACTCTTTAGTTGCAAATTATCTTTTTTAGTTGAAAATTCATCTTTTTTGGTAGAAATTAATCTTCTTGGTTGAAAATTCATCTCTTTGGTCAAAAATTCAGCTTCTCTAGTTAAAGATTCATTATTTTAGTTGAAAATTCATCTTTCTGGTTTAAAATTCAACTATTCCAGTTAAATATTTAGAATTTTAGTTGCAAATGCGTCGCTTTGTTTGAAAATGTAAGTATTTTTATGAAAATTAGTTTTTTTTGTGGAAAGTAATTTTTTTAACTGAAAATTTAACTTATTCCAATTGAGTAGTCCATATTTTGAGTTGAAAATTCTTCTGTTTGGTTGAACATTAATTTTTTGAAATTAAAATTTATTATTCAAGTTTTGATTGACAATTTATCATTTTTAGTAAAAGTTAATTTTTGGTTTTTGAAAATTCCACTATTTCAGTTGGAGATTTATTGTTTTAGTTGAAAACTCATCTTTTTGGTTTACAATTCAACCATTCCTGTTGAAGATTCATCATTTTAGTTAAAAATTCATCAGTTTGATTGAAAATTAATTCCTTATCTTCTCGTTTAAAAATTCTTCTTTTCGGTTAAAAATTCAAGTATTCCAATTACATATTTATCATTTTAGTTCAAAAATCATCTTTTAGGTTGGAAATAAAATCACTTGGTTGAAAGTAAAACTCTTTTTTGAAAATTAATTTTTTGTTGTTGGAAATTCATCATTTTAATTAAAAATTCATTTCTTTGGTTGAAATATGAGCTATTTGATTGAAATTTTTTTTTTCTTTGGATGAAAAGGAATTTTGTTCCGAAAATTTAACTATTTTCTTGAAAGTTTGTTTCAATTTTTGGTTGAAAATTATTATTTATTTGAACTGAAAATATAACTATTATTCCATAATTTTAGTAAAAAATTTATATCTTTGGTTGAACATTCATTTTTTGATTAAAAATTTAATTATTTAATTTTTGGTTGCAAATTATCTTTTTTAGTTGAAAATTCATCTTTTTTGGTAGAAACTAATCTTCTTGGTTGAAAATTCATCTCTGGTCAAAAATTCAACTACTCTAGTTAAAGATTCATTATTTTAATTGAAAATTCATCTTTCTGGTTTAATATTCAACTATTTCAGTTAAATATTTAGAATTTTAGTTGAAAATGTACGTATTTTTATGAAAGTTAGTTTTTTTTGTGGGAAGTAATTTTTGTAACTGAAAATTTAACTTATTCCAATTGAGTAGTCCATATTTTTAGTTGAAAATTCTTCTGTTTGGTTGAACATTAATTTTTTGAAATTAAAATTTAATTATTCAAGTTTTGATTGACAATATATCTTTTTTTGTAAAAATGAATTTTTTGTTGTTGAAAATTCAACTATTTCAGTTGAAGATTTATTGTTTTAGTTGAAAACACATCTTTTTGGTTGAAAATTGAACTATTTTCTTAAAAATCCGTTTTTTTGTTGAAAATTAATTTTTTCAACTAAGAGTTTAACTATTCCATTTTTTGTTGGAAATTGATATTTTTTAGTGGAAAATTAAGGTATTTGTTTCAAAATTCATTTATTTTGTAATATTTTTCTCTGTTGTATTAAAGGATATTTAGAAAGAACGTCATGCATTAAAATAAACTTTTGCGTTTAGCGGCAAATATGAACATGTTGACCGGGAAAACCCCGGAAATCATCGGGAATTTGAAATCGTCCGCCAAATCGCCACCCTGAAAATTGTTGGTTTTATGGAAAGTAACTGATCAAAACTGCTTTGATATGTATATAGATTTAATCATACCCATAAAAGAATCACTGGGAATTCCTATTTATATTTCTTAAAAGATTACATAATACAAACGAGAACCGGAAAAAACTGAGAATGTATTATCTAACTTTAAAAATGAGTATATCGCTCTATGAAATATTCGCTCAAAATAAAAAAAGTTGGTAAAATCTAGAATTCTAGACTCTAGAGTATCACACAAGATTTCCTATCCAGCCCCTACCTCCCAGCCCTCCCAGAAATCCCTCCCATGGACCAAGAGATACCGGCGAACACATTCAACCTGCAACGACAATATCTCAATTTGTTTATTATCGTCGCAGGTGAAAGTAAAAAATCCTTTGGCTCGAGGGCCTTATCCATTCACATAATAATCATTCACTGGAGACTCCGCGAATTCAAAAAAGCGTTTCTCTGGCCCATTTCCAGCTGAACTTTCGTCGCTAATGGGCTAAAGGCTAAAGTAATACCGGAAATTCGGATGAGCGGCAGTTATAGGAATGGGCCTTATGAAAAAAATAGCTTTGGGTACATTAGCCGCAGGGTACAAGTGGAATGAGTTGAAAGGTGGAAAGCGGTGGCATGAGCCGTGGTATGGGGTCGGCAAGGCCCCGGCCTAAGTCCCTCGTTCGTGAACAGGTGGGGATTTGTGTGCGCTGTTGCGGTCGCGCACACAGAGAAAGGCCTCTCGAGCACCCCACTCTGGGCCCAAGGGGGGACCCGGGGTCACATTCCAAGATGGCTGTGCCTCAGGAATGCAGTGGGTGCCCCCCTAAGACGCCTGCCTCCCTCCTTTTTTATTAATCAATCCAATTTATCCGACCTTTTGAAAACAAACTCGCTGTTTTCGCGTGCGCTGTCGTCTGGAGGTGTTTTGCACCGCCAGTTCCATCCTCGAATGCGATTTCGGAATCGCAGGTGTTCTGTTTTTCGTGGAAAAAGAAACAAGTGTCTGGAGAAAAACGGCCAAGTGTGTGTTAGTTAGGAGCCGAGAGGAAGGATCCTGCTGATCCGAGTTCGGATCTTATCTAATGGAACACCTCTCTGAAGTCCTGGATGATGCCCAGTGAAAAGCATGCTACTGGCCCGTTTTAAGCAATGTCTCATAGGGATATCTCTGAGGTAATTGTCACCGGTCCTTCCACTTGTCCCAACGGTCTGCTTTCAATTTTCCTCAAAAAAACCGTTACGGATATCCGCAATTCCGCGCCTCTTTACCTGGAAAATATCTAATTAGAGATCAGAGAATATTGCATTCTTTTTAGAAGAAAATGAGGATGCTGTAGACGTGTAGAGTAACCATTTTCAATTTTTTAATCGATCAGAGAGTTGGGAAAATCTCCATTAATTGACGAGCGCACAGTTATGTGGTTTTTATTTTATTTTTTACATTCTTGACCTTTCTGAAGATACGCTCCAGTAATGATGGGTACTCGGAATTTATTTATCAATTTCTCCTGCAATTGAAATATTGTTTTTTATGTTTCTGCAAAGAAATTATTTTTCCTCTTTATAAACTGAATTTATTTTACTGGGAAAGTAAATGAATTTGTTATTGTTTACTTTCTAGATTTTCTTAGGTTTTTTAGAAAGCTAAATAGCCTATATTGATCCGACGTTTTTTAGAAATTCATATTCATTCAATTAAATGTTTGTTGGGAAAGTTACATTATAGTATTAATTTCAATAATATAAATTTAAAAAAAATGTTGATCACTATGATTTCTATTATGTAAAAATAATACTTTCACCACTAAATTAAAAATGAGTTATGTAAATCCATAATTCATTTTAAGCAATTCAATGATATGATTAAAATTTTATTTTAACGAAAGAAATTAACTCAGTTATTAAACTCGGATTACTTACTGATTGATCTCAGAAAAACTTGTTCTTTTAATTCCTCTGATCAAGCAAAAACCTTTTCTTTTCAACTGTTCTATGAAACTCTGATCTATCTTTTTGTGAGGGTAAAATTGACTTTGTATCTGACTACTTTAATTACTTTAAGGTCGAGCCCGAAGGTACGTCGGCCTTGGCCGCTGGATCCCGGGTGCTATTCCTGGAGACGGTGCGGCGAAGCAATGCAGCTTGCCAAAATGGAGATTATGCTCTAGCAGCAACCCTATACACAGAAGCTCTTGCCCTAGATCCACTCAGTCATGTATTATTCTCCAACAGATCTGCGGCTCGTCTAAAAATGGGGATGTTTGCCCTGGCGTTGCAAGATGCCGTCAGGGCTACCGAATTAAATCCTGAGTGGCCAAAGGTACAGTAGCCAACCTTACATTCATTTCTAGTTTCAAATGCTTGAAATCTCTGATCCTGGAAAAGTATTAGAGTCTCCTGGATATGGAAACTGTTGCAGAACTTAGCACTGGCTTCAGATCCTAAAATCAGTTGTTTTTCAGGCATACTATCGCCAAGGTGTAGCTCTACAATGTTTGGGAAGACATGGCGAAGCACTGGTCGCTTTCAGCGTTGGGTTGGCTCGAGATCCTTCCAACTGTCAGCTGCTTTCTGGTCTCGTAGAAGCTTCCCTAAAGTCACCTCTTCGAGTCACCTTGGAGCCGACATTCCAGCAACTCCGAGCTATGAAACTCGACGAATCTCCCTTCGTCGTAATTTCAGTCGTTGGACAAGAACTCCTCGGTGCAGGACAGTATAGAGCAGCAGCTGGTGTTCTTGAAGCCGCTCTTTCCATCGGATCTTGTAGTTTAAAATTACGAGGATCAGTCTTCTCGGCACTTTCTAGCGCATACTGGGCTCTGAATTCTTTGGACAAGGCCATTGGTTACATGCAACAGGATCTAGGTAAGTTTGTTCAAATATGAATTCGCGGACCTTGAAAATATTTTTGTTCAATCTTTAATCCCGAATCTTTTCTTCTTCAGGCGTGGCAAGATCATTGGGAGATACCCAAGGAGAATGTCGAGCTCATGGAAATCTGGGTTCAGCGTACTTCAGCAAAGGGAGTTACAAAGAGGCTCTGACAGCACACAGGTATCAGCTTGTCCTGGCGATGAAGTGTAAAGACACCCAGGCAGCAGCTTCTGCCTTGACGAGTCTGGGACATGTCTATACAGCAATTGGAGATTTACCAAACGCCCTGGCTTCCCACAAACAGTGTGTTCAGCTGGTAAAACAAATGGGAGATCGTCTGCAGGAAGCTAGAGAGATTGGGAACGTTGGTGCTGTCTATTTGGCGATGGGAGAATTCGAAAGTGCGGTGGATTGTCACACACAGCATCTGAGAATAGCTAGAAGATTGGGAGATCGAGTCGAAGAAGCTAGAGCCTTCAGTAACTTGGGATCCTCTCATCACTATCGAAGGAACTTTAGTCAGGCGATGGCCTATCATGAAAACGTACTCAGAATCGCTCAGGAACTCGGCGACAGGGCGATAGAAACGAGGGCCTATGCTGGTTTGGGTCATGCTGCTAGATGTGCTGGTTAGTGTCTGATCTTTGGATCTGAAATGATTATTAAAGTCAGCTTTGCTATTTTGGTTTTGACACTGGATGAATCGATTTTAATTTTTTTTTACCTTCTAGGTGACCTTGCTCAAGCAAAACTCTGGCATCAGAGGCAATTGGATGTTGCGTTGACTACGAAAGACAAAGTAGCAGAAGGAAGAGCCTGCAGCAATCTTGGAATCGTTTATCAGCTTTTGGGCGAACATGACGCAGCTCTTAAATTACATCAGGCTCATCTGGGGATTGCAAGAGCTTTGGGAGATAAAGCTGGGATGGGTAGAGCTTATGGAAACATCGGGAATGCGTACAATGCTCTAGGGTATTATGAGCAAGCTATCAAGTACCACAAGCAAGAACTTACGATAAGCAAAGAGGTAAGGACTTTGAATAATAAATTTCAGAGTTTTTCGTTTTTTAAATCCCAGGGAACTAATTCTGGACTTGTATAAGTTATGTTTAACGCAATTTCAAACCTTTAGGACTAAAAGATAATATTTCCTAAACAGGTTAACGATCGTAGTTCAGAGGCAAGCACTCATGGGAATTTGGCAGTGGCCTATCAAGCAGTTCAAGGACACGAAGCAGCTTTGAGACACTATAGAGCCCACCTGGCAATAGCTAGAGAACTAAAAGATGCTGCTGGTGAAGCTTGTGCACTTCTAAACCTCGCTAATTGTCTCTCATCACGAGCAAGGTTCGAGGAAGCTGTTCCCTACTACGAAAACTATTTAATGTTGTCCCAGGAACTACATGATGTGGAAGGCGAAGCGAAAGCTTGTCATTTTCTAGGATATGCTCATTATTGCTTAGGTAATCATCGGGAAGCTGTCAGATATTATGATCAAGATCTGGCCCTGGCGAAGGATTTGCAGGACAAATCAGGAATGGGAAGAGCCTACTGTAACCTTGGATTAGCCCATCTGGCTCTTGGAAATTTAGATACAGCCTTGGAGTGCCAAAAATATTACCTAGGTAACGTGTTCATTATTATAAATAAATAAATAAATAAGATTTAAATTCAATGCCTAATTTGAATTGGAACTTTCAGCAATAGCTCACATGACAAAGCACCTAGCTGGGAAATTCAGAGCTCTAGGTAACATCGGAGACTGTCTTTTGAAACTGGGAGAGACCGAAGAGGCCATAAAGATGCATCAGAGGCAGTTAAATCTGGCTAGACAAGCAGCTGATAGAAGTTTGGAAGCTGCAGCTTACGGAGCTTTGGGAATTGCTCATCGAAGCACCAGGAACTTAGACAAGGCTCTTGGATTTCATACACAAGAGTTGACCTTGAGACAAGAAGCTGGAGATCTTCGGGGCGAGTGTCGAGCGCATGGAAACTTGGGAGCTGTCCATATGGCTTTAGGTCAATATACACATGCAGTAAAGTGCTACCAGGAACAACTAGAAAGATCGAGAGAGCTAGCCGATTCTGGAGTTGAAGCTCAAGCTCTAGGAAACTTGGGAATCGCGAGACTGAACATGGCCCATTACGAAGAGGCGATTGGCTATTTCGAACAGCAATTAGCAACCTTGGAACCACTTACAACTGGAACAGCTTTATTAGACAAAACAAGGGCACTTGGGAACTTGGGAGATTGTTACGAGGCTTTAGGCGATCCTGAAGAAGCGATCAAGTGTCATGAACAGCAATTGTCAGCAGCTACTAGACTGCGAAGCATTCGAGATCAAGAGAGAGCCTACAGAGGACTCGGAAGGGCACGAGAGGCATCAGGAAATTTACAGGAGGCATTGGTCTGTTTTGAAAAACGTTTGGTTACGGCTCATGAAGTGGATAGCCTTGAATTGCGAGGAGTTGCTTATGGAGATTTAGGAAGAGTTCACGCGGCTCTTGGAAATCATGAGCAAGCTGTAAGCTGTCTCTCTCATCAATTAGCTTTGGCCAGAGGTCTGGGGGACAGGGCAGGTGAAGCAGAAGCGGCCAGTGGACTCGGAGCTGTTCATCTTCTCATGGACGACCTTAGTTCTGCCCTGCGTCATCATCAACTGGAACTGTCAATTGCTGAAAGTCTAGACGCGGCTGGATTGCAGGCGAGAGCTTGTGCTAACCTGGGAGCCACTCAGGAAGCTCTATGTCAGTTTGAAGAGGCAATTAGACTCCAAGAACAATCTTTAAGTCTAGCTGCAGCAGCTGGAGATCAAGTGGCAAGAGCGGCTGCTTTTTCAAGTTTGGGACGATTACATCATCTATGTGGTGACCTCTCTAGAGCTCTGAGTTATCTACAGTCAGGGTTATCTTTAACAGAAGGATTAGGTAGGAGAGAAGACGCTGCTAGGCTGAGACATCGACTGGGTCTGGTGCACTGGGAAGCTGGAGAGGCGACGATATCTGTAGATCAACTAGAAAAAGCTGCGAGTCTATTGGAATCCCTCGACAGTTCTTCCGCGAGTTTGATCTACGTCTGTGGACAACCAAGCAGAGCAGATCTTCTATCACAGACTTATAGGATGTTGCAGAAGGTTCTTGTAAACTTGAACAAGCCTGAGGAAGCTCTAAACTGGGCGGAACGTTCCAGACGTTCGAAGTACAACAGCTTAGAAGACGCCTCGCATTATTCTGAAATCGTTGACAGACAACGAGGGATCATCTTGTACTACAGTGAAGTAGAAAACGAGCTTCATACTTGGTGCCTCGCTCCAGGTCGAGGGCTTTTGAGATTCCACTCTACCACTCTGGAGAACGGAGTAGATTTGGAAACGAGAGTTCTCCACGCGAGGGAAGCTCTTCTAGGAGAAACTAATGAATTTATCGAAGAGTGCACAAAGATTCCGTCCAGGGGTCATCATCTGAATGCGAGTTCTTACAGCCTTAGTAGTTTATTCAGTGTTGGCTCGGTGAGTTCACGAGCTGGTAGTGCTCGATGGGGAAGAGCGAAGGGACCTTCGTGGCAAGCTCCTCAGACGATACAAAATCTTTATGAATTACTTCTAGCTCCTTTCGAAGATCTTTTACCACCGACGAGAAAGGAGTTGATCATGGTAGTGGAGAAGTCTCTTTTCTTAGCTCCTCTTCCAGCACTTCAATCGAATTCCGGAGAGGACTATCTGTGTGAGAGGTTCTCACTATTGGTCGTACCTTCTCTCGCCGCTCTCAGACGACGATCGAGAACTCCAATGCCAGAAGGAGGTGCCACGGTCGCTGCCCTGGTAGCAGGAAATCCATCCCTGCCAGAAAAAGTAAGAGAGGAATTTGGCTGGCCTGAGAGTGTTTCCTCAGCAGAAACAGAAACTGGAATTGTGGCTGAGCTTTTGGAGACGAGACCTTTGATTGGTTCTGAAGCCACGAGATCTGCAGTGTTAAGATCACTACCTGATGCAGAATGCGTTCATTTAACGACTCCCATCCTTTGGAACACTCCGACACTAGCTCTATGTGCTGATCAGAGTGAGGAGCCACCAGAGAGGCCAGAGTATCTTTTAAATTGTTCCGACATCTCGAGAGTGAGACTAAGTGCTCGTTTGGTAGTCCTTTCCAGTGGACATTGTTGGAGTGGTGGTGAAAATACTACAGTCACTCCTGAAGGTGTTCAGAGGTTAACCAAAACTTTACTAAACGCTGGAGCTCAATGCGTCTTGATAGGAATGTGGCCCGTTCCTCCAACCGCCGGCAGTATTTTGTTGAGAGCTTTTTATAGTGCCATGCTTCAAGGGGCAAGAGCCTCAAGAGCTTTGGCTGAAGCCATGCAAACTGTTCAACACACTAGGCATTTTGCTCATCCTATTAATTGGGCTGGGTGGCTTCTTCTTGGTGGCGATGCGAGACTTTCAAACAAAGTAAGATATTTTCTTTTCTATAAATAATTTCTCAAGCGTAGATCAATTCAATTCCCGGGAATAAATATAATTTATTTCTTCCAGGTTGCTTTAATGGGTCAAGCATTAGCAGAGTTGCTGCGAGGAGGTCCAGAGCAAAGTCGAGACGCTTTGCGAGTGACTCTTCATCTCGTGGAAAAGTCTCTACAAAGAATACACTGTGGTCAGAAGAACGCGATGTACACGACTCAGCGAAGTATAGAAAACAAAGTCGGTTCAGCGACTGGCTGGAGAGAATTGTTAATGTCTGTGGGATTCAGGTTTGAACCGGCTGGAAATGGAATTCGTCCTTCGGTATTTTTTCCTCAAAGCGATCCGGAGGAGAGGCTAACAAGGTGCAGCGCCAGTTTGCAGGCTCTTCTCGGATTAGGTCCTGCATCTTTGCACGCCCTTGTCCGACTTTTGCAGGTTGAAATTAAAAATCATTCAATAATTCTAAACAATGTCTAAACATTTTTGTTATTTATTAGATATAAATATATTATTCTTTGGTTCAGGCACCAGAAGTCGCGGAAGATGTGATCTCGGCAATGAGAAGAGCAAGCAGCGCAACCGAGGGTCAGGAAATTTCGTTACCAGTTCGTGTTTGGAGAGCTTCTGGCTCACACGAATTATTTGCCAGCTTGGGATTCGATCTGATGGAAGTCGGACAGTCTGAAGTAATTTTAAGAACTGGAAAACAGGCTTCTCGTAGAGCAGTTCAATTCGCTCTGCAAGCACTTCTAGCTCTGTTCGGTGAGTTATTGAAACCTAAATTCAATTTTCGACTTTCAATACTTAATACATTTAATTTCAGATACTCAAGAAGCACCAAAGAGTCTTAGTCTGGATTCCGGCAGTTCTATGGAAAGTTTGGTTTCTGTCGCTCCAACGGACAAAAGTCTATCAGACCGACCTAGATTAGGTGGAGCCTTTGCTAGTTACGTCAGACATCGAGGAGAACCTGATGGAAAGACGACGGAGCCTTCCAACATCTCCGTATCCAGACAATCAATTCAAAATGGAGGAGGTGCGTTTATATAAACTTTTTTATCAGCTTGACGTATTTCCTAATTTTTAATTTCCACACCTCTAAATTTGGTTGAAATTTCTTTTTAGGCGAGTCGGATGTAGCCTTCACTCCAAGTCCACCGATGGCAATGAATCTGAATCATCAGAATCGGATTAGAAATTTATACCCTGAACAAAACGCGAGACCTGGTTCAAGTTCGAGTAGTTCGGTCACCGATTGGGAAAATGGTCACGCGACAATTCTCAGAAGACAACCCTTGCCTCCCCTTCCTGTCACAGTCTTGGAAAGGCTGAGCGTAAGAACCGAAATTGGAAACGGGCCAGCGAGAAAAGTCCGGCATCCCTCGAATGAGGATTTAAATCCTCAAGCAGAATCTACCCAAACCAATGAGACGATTCCTCATAATATGAGAAATGTAGCAACGTCCTTGACGAGTTTGACTCGCGAACTGACCCCGACAATTTCTGAAGTTTACCATGAAAGAAATCTAGGATTGGGTCTAGCTCCGTCTCTTTCGAAGCTACTCGAAGAAGTCAATTCTGTTCCAGAGAACGAACAGAATCAGATTAACAGGTCGGTCCAACCTCAGAATTGGTTGCATGGCGAGACTGAATTGTGTCGAAGAGACGAGGCTGATGGGAGATCAATTGCTGAGTCGCAGTGTAGTGCGACTAGTTCTAATAAAATACATAGGAAAGCTCCTCCACCTCCGGTATAAATTATTATTTATGACGATATATTTATAAGAAGAAAATGCACACGAACACGGTCGTGGGATAAGTACTAGACAGCGCAAAGTACAAAGGAACATGTAGATAAACAATTTTAGATAGTGGCCATAAACTCAATGTTTTAACCAATCCAGGGAGAAGATGCTTCTCTTAGAAATTATAAGAGGAAGGTTTCGAGTTTTTATTGGTATTTAATTTCGAGCCATCTTCTGTCATGCACTAGATGGAACGTAAAGTTTATTGCGTAAGATTTATGTAAGATATTGTTTTATATTATGATCAATCAAAATAAATCGATTGATTCATTGGCTACAGGAAATTTGTTGCCACAATGTGTCAATAAATGGTAACCAGTCGTTTGATTTTTCCTGCGGTATGTTTCTTAAATTATAATTTAAAACTTTAGGAGTAAAAAGTAAATATTACTTTTCGGTGTGGTCGATATGTGAATAATCATTTTAATTTAAAGATTAAAAGGTTCTATTTACAGGGTGTTTACTCAAATCGTGTGAAAACATTTTCTGGCAGTGCCAGGTTTTTGCCAGGTAACCCAAAATTTTTCCAGATGTTCTTTTTCAGTCCTTGCAAATATAAAAATGTGTAAAAATAGTACTACTGATATATAAAGTACAATAACTGTTTTTTCATATTTAACATAATAATATTTTGAATGGAAGATATTTTCCAGGTGAGTAGAAACCCTGTAAAACGGAGGAAATAAGGAGATTTTTCACGAAAATAGGGAAATATATTCTTTTATATAGTTCACCAAATAGTTCAACCAAGTAGATCAAACAAATAGTTGAAGCTTCAAATAAAAAAGATGTTTTCAACCGAAAACATAAACGAATTTTCAAGAAAATAGTTAAATTTTAAACCAACGCAAAGTGATGAATCTTCAACTGCAACAGTAGAATTTTCAACAAAACGGTGAATTTTAAACCAGAATGAGGAAACCTTCAACTGGAATAGTTGAATTTTCAATAAAAAATATTAATTTTCTACCAAAAGAAAAAACAAATTTTCAAAAAAATAGTATAAATCTTCAACCAAAAAAAAAATAATTTTTAACAAAAGAGTTTAACTTTCAAACCAAGTAGTTGAATTTTCAACTAAAAAGATGAATTTTTAACTAAAATGATGAATCTAAAACTGAAATAGTTGAATTTTCTACCAAGAAGATTAATTTTCTAACAAAAAAAAACGAATGTCCAAATCTTAAATCTTCAGTTAACAAAATTATTTTTCAAGAAAAAAAAACGAATTTGTAACAAAATTGTTAATTCGTCAATTAAATAGATGAATTTTCAATTTAAAAAATTAATTTTTAACAAAAGAGTTTAATTTTCAAACAAACAGTTGAATTTTCAAATAAAAAGATGGATTTTCAGCTAAAATTTTGAATCTTTAACTGGTATAGTTGAATTTTTTATCAAAAGATGAATTTTCAGCCAAGAAGATTAGCTTCTACAAAAAAGACGAATTTTCAACCTAACAGTTGAATTTGCAACAAAAAAAGATGTATGTTCAACCAAAAATGGAAAAGTTAAATTTTCAGTTCAAAACATTAATTTTCAACGGAAAATAAAAATTAATTGTCAACGAAAAATATAAACGAATTTATAACAAAATAGTTAAATGTTCAACTAAAGAGATGAATTTTCAATTAAAATTATGAATCTTCAACCAAAAAAATTAATTTTTAACAGAAGAGTTTACCTTTTAACCAAGCAGTTGAATTTTCAACTAAAAAGATGAATTTTTTTAACTAAAATGATGAATCTTCAACTGAAATACTTGAATTTTCTACCAAGAAGATTAATTTGCTACCAAAAAAGACGAGTTTTCAACTAAAAAATATAATTTTCCCCCCCAAAAATTGAATAGGTAAACTTTCAGCTAAAAAAATTAATTTTCAACTTGAGAGAAGAATTTTTAACTAAAATTATGGAATATTAAACTGGATTAATTAAATTCTCAGTTAAAAAAAATTATTTTTCAAGTAAAAAAAACGAATTTTGAACAAAATTTGTAATTCATCAATTGAAAGAGATGAATTTTCTACCAAAAAGGATAATTTTCAGCCAAGAAGATTAGCTTCTACAAAAAAAGACGATTTTTCAACCTAATAGTTGAATTTTCAACTAAAAAAGATATGTGTTCAACCAAAAATGGAAAAGTTAAATTTTCAGTTCAAATAATTATTTTCAACGGAACATAAAAATTAATTTTCAACGGAAAATATAAACGAATTTTCAAGAAAATAGATAAATTTCCAACTAACGCAAAGTAATGAATTTTCAACTAAAATGATGAAACTTCAACTGCAATTATAGAATTTTCAACACAAAGATAAATTTTTAACTAGAATGGTGAATCTTCAACTGCAATAGTTGAATTTTCAATAAAAAATATTAATTTCCTACCAAAAATAAACGAATTTTCAACATAATAGTAACATTTTCAACTGGAGTAGTTCAATTCCCAGTTGAAAAAAAAATAATTTTTAACCAAAATAAAACGAATTTACAACAAAATAGTTAAAATCTCAACCAAAGAGATGAATTTTCAATTAAAATTATGAATCAACCAAAAAAATTAATTTTTAACAAAAGAGTTTAACTTTCATCCAAGTAGTTGAATTTTCAACTAAAAAGATTAATTTTTAACTAAAATGATGAATCTACAACTGAAATAGTTGAATTTTCTACCAAGAAGATTAATTTTCTAACAAAAAAGACGATTTTTCAACTAAAAAATATAAATTTTCCCCCAAAAATTGAATAGGTAAACTTTCGGTTGAAAAAAACTAATTTTCAACTTGAGAGATGAATTTTTAACTAAAATTATGAATTATTGAACTGGATTAGTTAAATTTTCAGTTAAAAAAATTTCTTTTTAAGTAAAAAAAAACTAATTTTCAACAAAATTGTTAACTCATCAATTAAAGAGATGAATTTTAAATAAAAGAAAAATTAATTTTTAACAAAAGAGTTTAATTTTCAACCAAGCACTTGAATTTTCAACTAAAAAGATTAATTTTCAACTAAAATTATGAATCTTTAACTGGAATAATTGAATTTTCTACCAAAAAGATGAATTTTCAGCCAAGAAGATTAGCATCTACAAAAATGACGAATTTTCAACCTAATAGTTGAATTTTCAACTAAAAAACGAATATTCAACAAAATAGTACGTTTTCAACCAACGCAAAGTGATAAATTTCCAACTTCAATAGTAGAATTTTCAACAAGAAAAGGTAAGTTTTCAACTAGAATTATGAATCTTAAACTGGAATATTTGAATTTTCAATTAAAAATATTACTTTCATACCAAAAACGAACTTTCAACATAATAGTTACATTTTCAACTGAAATAGTTCAATTCCATGTTTAAAAAATTAATTTTTAACAACAACAACAAAATTTCAACAAAATACATGAATTTTCAACTTAAAAAAAAATTTAACAAAAAATGAATAGGTAAATTTATATCTAAAGAGATAAATTTTTAACTAAAATGATGAATTTTCAATAACAATGATGAAATTTCAACAAACAAAAATGAACTTTTAACACAAGGAGTTTAACTTTTATCCAAGTACTTAAATTTTCAATCAAAAAGATGAACTTTCAATTAAAATTATGAATCTTTAACTGGAATAGTCGAATTTGCGACCAAAAAGATGAATTTTCAACAAAATACAAGAATTTTCAACTAAAAAAGATCAAGGTTCAACCCAAAAGGGGATAAACTATTTTCAGTTATATAAATTAATTTTCAACTAAAGAGATGAATTTCTAACTAAAATGATACAATATGTAACTGGACTAGCTAAATTTTCAGTTCGAAGATTAATTTTCAAATAAAAACAACGAATTTTCAACAAAATAGTTCAATTTTTTAATGGAATAGTTCAATTTTCAGTTAAAAAATGCATTTTTACCACACAAAAAAATTCTCAATAAATTGATTGAATCTTCAAACAAAGAGGTAAACTTTTAATTGAAATGATGAATCTGCAAAAAAATGAATTTGTAGCAAAAGAATTAAACTTTCAACCAAGTAGTTAAAATTTCCACTAAGACAGATTTTTTCAGTCAAGAGAGAAAAAATTGAAACAAAACTGTGGAATTTTCAAGCAAAAAGATGAATGTTCAACCAAGAAGATTAACTTTCTACCAAAAAGGACGAACTTTCAACTAAATACATGAATTTAACTAAACAACATAAATGTTCAATCAAAAATAGAACAGTTAAATTTTCAGTTAAAAAAATTATTTCCCAACCAAAAAACAAAAAGAAAAGACAAGTTTTCAGCAAAGTAGTTAAATCTATCAATATATAGCTACCTTCACAAATGCAGAATCATTGTTACTCAATTTTATATTTCAATTTAAATAAAAATTAAGCACGCTCTCGGAAAAATTCTCTGACTTAAAAAAATGCCCTGATATTTCCAGGTTTTTCCAGGTATATAAAAATTCCCTGACAATTCCAGGTTTCCCAGGTGAGTAGACATCCTGATTTAGAGTTAAAAATAAAGACGTATTCTGAAAAAGTGTTTGTATTTAAAAATGTTCGCAGAAGACTAGTATAATTTTAAGTGACCGGTTACTTTATCTATTTGTTCGAACGGTCCTGGTCCAACTGCACAAACGGTTTTACTTCCTCTTGCAATTTGCGTACGTCCTGCGTCTTGTATAACATCTGCTATAAGTCCCACAGATCTCGCGTGTTTGTAAACTTCCATTAGTGCTGCTTCATTATCCACCTGAATGTATACATTTTTTAATAACTTAAATCACATTGAGAATTTTTCGTGTATTTTATTTTAAATGCAAAATATTGTTTAAAGCATGGGGGTTACAGGGTCGATAGGGGTAAGTGTGACAACGGGGTTAGTGTGATAAAGAGAAAATTTGTTATAAAAAACAAATTAGTTATTAACTCTTTTTATTACAACATAATGATTATATCTCCCCTTATTTTCAGGAATAAGGTGGCTGTCATTAGTTATTGATTTAATCATTTCATTTTTAAAGAAACGGAGATGCTTTTAGAAAACACCAATTCGTAGTTGTGTTACCTGGTTTTTTTATTTGAATTTTTCCTCTATAAAGCACCTTTTCTGATTTTTTTTAGGAATGAAAGACATATTTTCTTTGAACTTCCGTTCTCTTTTTGGAATAAAAATGTAAGTAGATAATAATTGGAAAATAACATTTTAATATATATATATTTACACAAACAAATATTTGTTGAATCAATTTAAAATAGGTATGTTTTTCAATATCACTGAACCTTCATTCCAAATTCAAATTTTTTATTTTCATTAATATTCTAATAAATGACGAAAAATGTATAGTAAATATACATTGTAAGAATCAGTGGATGTTTAATTTGTGAATACGAAAGTACAATCTTTCTCAGAAAAATAGGTGTGTAACGAAAATCTCGAAAGCATTGTCGCTTTTCCTCAATGCTGATTGGGTAATTTCAAAAACTCGAAGGAAGGAATGTTGCCAAATTCACAAGACACATTTGTGTGCATAATAGAACTGACAAAAATGTAAGATTTATTAATGTAAAATTTTACTATTACACTTTCAGTTAAAATAATTAATTTTCAAACAAGAAAAAAGGAATTTTCAACAAAATAGTTAAATTTCCAACCAAACTGATGTATCTTTGATAAACAAAATATTCTAAAAAAAAAAGTGTAATAGTTGATTCTATAAAAAATACTGTTAAATTAAACCAAAAAATACAACTTTTAAACCAAGAAAGATTTCTCAATCAATAGAGAAAAAAAAATCTCCTCCAAAATGTTGAGTTTTCAAGTCATAAAGACGAATTTTTGAAAAAAAGTTGAATTTTCTAGCAAAAAAAGAATAGCTACATTTTTAGTGAAAAAATTCATTTTCAACAAAAAAAAAACGAATTTTCAACAAAATTTGTTAAATTTTTAACCAAAGAAATGAACTTTTAACTAAAATGATGCATCTTCAATAGAAAAAAAATAAAATGAATTTTCAACGAAATAGTTCAAGTTTCAACCAAACAGATGATTTTTTAACCAACAAGATTAAAGGTCTATCAAACAAAAAAATTTTAACGAAAAATAGAATGGTTAAATTTTTAGTTAAAAAAATTAATTATCAATAAAAAAACTAATTTTTAGCCAAAGAAATGAATTTCCAACCAAAAAGGTTAATTTTCCACCCAAAAAAGACAAATTTTTAACAACATAGATGAATTTTCAGTTAGAGAAATAAGTTTTTAAGGAAATAAAATGAATTTTTAAGGAAACAGTTCAAGTTTCAACCAAACAGATGATTTTTTAAACAACAAGATTATTAAACGTCTATCAAACAAAAAAATTTCGACGAAAAATAGAATGGTTAAATTTTTAATTGAAAAAATTAATTATCAATAAAAAAAAACTAATTGTTAGCCAAAGAAATGAATTTCCGACCAAAAAGTTTAATTTTCCACCGAAAAAAAAAAACAAGTTTTCAACAACATAGATGAATTTTCAAGTAAAAAAGATCAATTTTAAACAAAAAATAGAATACTTTAATTTTCAATTAGAGAAATAAGTTTTTAACCAAACAAAATAAATTTTCAACGAAATAGTTAAATTTTTAACCTAACAGCTGAATTTATAACCAAAAAGATTAAATGTCTATAAAAAAAATTTCAACGAAAAATTGAATAGTTAAATTTTTGGTTAACAAAATTAATTTTCATTAAAAAAAAAACTACTTTTCAACCAAAAAATGAAATTTCAACTAAAAAGATTAATTTTCTGCCAAAAAAGAATAATTTTTAACAAGAAACATGAATTTTCAACCAAATATTTTAATTTTTAATGGAATTTTCAACCTAATAGTTGAATTATTAACCAAAAAAGTTAATTGGTCACCAAGAAGATTAATATTCTACGACAAAAAAAGTTTTTTTAATATTCTACGAACCAAAAAAGGTTTTTCCAGTCGATATTTACGAATTAACAAAAAATCTTGAAAATTTAATCAGATAGTTATATTAGAAAAAAATCCTGGGACCAAAGACAAATTTACAGGATGATTCGAGCAAGTACTGATTTAAATATCCTGTAAATTCCAGATTTTTTCGTTTTTCTTTCTAAGAGGTATTCACCTTGAAAAATATGTAAAACCTCTAAAGTGTCAAGTTTTGAATTGAAATTTGTCATATTGCGGGATCAATATATAAAGAGAAGCTCAAATTTTTAATAGAACTATCAAAAATGAACCATTGCTAAGTTTTGGTTTTCAAAATTATTATTTAAAAGTAAATGATGCAATGAAAATACAGCAAAATGGTCTCAGTTTAATCAAAAATAAATTTTGCATTTTTCTTACTCTTGAACTTTAAAAATAAAATTTAGATTTAAAAATAAAATAATTTTTGAAAAAGAAAGTTGAATTTAAAACCTAAAAATATGTATTTTCTACTGAAAAAAATGAATTTTCTAGCAAAAATGGAAACGCTACATTAGTAAAAAAAATTCATTTACAACAACAAAAAATATCGCATTTTCTTTGTTACATTTTTAACAAAAGAAATGAACTTTTAACTAAACTGATTCATCATCAATCAAAAAATTAAATTTTGAACCAAATAGTTGAATTTTGAACCCAGAAGATCAATTTTCGGCCAAAAAAGCCAAATTTTCAACAAAATAGATAAATTTTCAACTAAAAAGATAAATTTTCAACAAAAAATAGAATACTTTAATTTTAAGTTACAGAAATAAGTTTTTAACCAAATAAAATAAATTTGTAACGAAATAGTTAAATTTTCATATAAACAGATGAATTTTCAACCAAAAAGATTAAATAAATGTCCATAAAAAAAAGAATTTCGACAAGTGGAATAGTTAAATTTTTTGTTAAACAAATTAATTTTCAATAAACAAAATTAATATTCAACCAAAGAAACGAAATTTCATCCAAAAAGATTAATTTTCTATCAAAAAAGAATAATTTTAAACAAAATACATGCATTTTCAACCAAGTATTTTGATTTTTAATTGAATTTTCAACTGAAAAATATAAATTTTTATTATTAATAATATATATAAAATAAATATAATAAATTATTATTTAAAAGTAAATAATGCAATGAAAATACAACAAAATGGTCTCATTTTCATCAAACATAAATGTTACCTTTTTCTTACTCTTGAACTTTAAAAATAAAATTTAGATTTGAAAATAAAATAATTTAATACATTTATGTGACAAATATGTCCAGAAAACGTGCTGAATGGAATCTTACAGAAATCTGAAGGAAATACCTCTACAATTTATTTTTTGTTTTTAAAATGTTAACAAAATATTAAAAGTACGGTGTCAGATTATTATACACACGCGGCGAGTCATATATTATTAATGAAAAAAATAGTCTGCTAATTTTAAATAATTGTAAGTAAATGGAAAAAATGAAAAAATGGCATTCGTATCGAATTTACTGGAATTTTCTCGCTATATAACTAAATGTTGACATTGAACCGAGTTATTTTCCAAAGAAAGGGTTAATTACACAATGTTCTAGTTATTTAAAAAACGGTTGAAATCAAAGTTGGACAGATTTTTTTTCTAAAAATTTGTAAAATTTCCGGTCAAAAAATAAATGCACTGTCATTTTCCGGTACAGCTGCCATCCTGTTAAAGGTGATTTATTTATTTATTTCCGTGATGACGGAAAATCTAAAATGGTCTATACACAACCAAAGAAAAAAATACATTTCTTCAGGAGTTTTTGTTGATATAAGAAGGTGAATATTAAAAGTAGAAAGTCCAAAGATAATTTTGGCAAAATTTTAAACAAGAATTTTTTCAAATATCACTAATCAGAGTCTAATTTTGCAATTTCGTAGCACACTTACCCCTATCGACGATAGTTTTATAACACTTCGAAATATATTACCTGAACAGTTATTTTCATTTGGCCGCAATCTTCCCAGCCCTCCACAATTTTAGGGTGTTTCAAAGCTTTTTTATATGCTGCAACAGCAGCGTGTGCACATTGAGCAGCAGCTTTTCCTTTTCCCATTTTTAAATCTTTTCTGACTACTAGAACCATTTTAAAATCGTCATTCATTACTGAAACTGGTGAGATTTTCTGTAATATAAAAATTGGTAACTATATTAATTATACTACAAAACCTTATCCTTTAATATCAATATGAAAAAGACATATTTTGAAAGCATAGAAAAATTACACTATTTGGAAAAACGGATTTTTTAACATGAAGACAGTAAAGCCAAGAAAAATTTACGAACATTCGAAATATCGTAATGATGAACCAGATTTTCAGAGCTGAAGCATTTGAATCTTAAATAACTTAAGAAAATGTAGTTGCTTTAAAAATAATCTTACCGGTAATGAATAATCATTATTGTCAGTTTTTCCACTGCTTTTCTGTTTTATGAAAAAGGAATAAACACTGTAACCGATTATAACCGCATAAGGAATGCCAACTTTCGGGTCCAGTAAACTATCAACTACTGAACGTAATAAATCCATTTTCTTTTTAGCAAGTTAATCCAACTAACAGCAAGATTTCGCTTATAGTATTAACAAAATGCTTATCGCATTTTTATGTGATAAAAATGGATAAAACGTGGCTAAAACTGACAGACACATAACCTCACTTCATCCAACACACGAAAACCGCGAATTCGCGAAATCCCACAAGAGTAGGGTTGTAAAGTTTCATGAAACTTTTACAAAATGAAAGTTACATGATACTTTGGAAATGTTTCAAAGATCATAAGGCGGGAAAACTTAAAATATTTAAAAATCGCTATTAGGTATTAAATTACAACATTCAGTTCCGTATTAATATAAATAAAAAAAGTATGCAGTGCAAATCAACGTTTTTCTGTTCAAAATTCATATTCTTTGTGGAAAATTTGTCTTTTTGCCTTGGAAATTCAACTACTTTGTTAAAAATTTATTTTTTTGGTTGAAGATTCCCCATTTTAGTTAAAAATTCATCCCTTTGTTTCAAAATCAATATACTTTGTTGAAAATTAACATTTTTGTTAAGAATTCGTCTTTTTGGCTTGAAAATTCAACTACTTGGCTCAAAGTTGACCTACTTCGTTTACCATTTATTTTTTTAGTTAAAAATTTAATTATTCCAGTTGAAAATTCATCATATAAGTTGAAAATTCGCCTGTTTTATTAGAAAATTCATCTTTTTGGTTAAAAATTCAACTATTTAGCTAAAAGTTGAACTCCTTTGTTAAAAATTTATTTTTTTGGTTGAAGATTTCATCATTTTAGTTGAAAATTCATCTCTTC
>CAKNYM010049240.1:67379-89615 GCA_932195095.1 Andricus curvator | reverse complement strand
CCCCCCCCCCCCCCCGACAGGCGTTATCAGGGTGGCCAATATTTTTTTAATGTTCGCCCCCCGGCTTTATCCAGGTTCTCCCGGTAAATATTCGTGATTTCTCCCGGTTTAGAGAAAAAATTAACTCTTTTTGAGAAACTCACAGTTCTTTCACACATGTATATGATCAATTACACACTAGCAGTAAATCCATGCGCGCAAATCGCGCGTTCACACGTCTCTAAATTCACGAAAAATATGCAAATTTAAAAATCCATTATTAAAGCAATTTTTTAATATTATGTTTTAAATATTTTTGAAACAATAATTAATAATTTCGAATTGAAACCGTCTGAAATGAAAAAAATATATAAGGAACGATTTTGGACAATTGAATTATAAAAAGGAGTTGAATTGTATAATTTCTAAGTCGAAGCGCTAAAAATTAAACAATTTAATTTTGAATTGAAAAATCACGAAATTGAATGATTTCAAATTAAAATTTTGAAAATAGGAAAAATAGAAAAAAATAGACAAAAAATAGGAAAACGTTAAAAATTGAATATTGTAAGATTCGAATTTTGGAAATTGGATCATTTAAAATTCAGAGGAATTGAAATTAGATAATTAAAAATTGAAAACTTTTGAGATTGAACAACTTTAAATTCAAAGCGATTAAGATCTGACAATTTAATATTATAAACTAAATTAAATCTTTCAAAGTCAAAGCTTCTGAAATTCTAGAATTTTAAATTGTTATTACATAAGACCATTATAATTCAACATTAAAGCTAATTAGACAAATTTTTTTTAAATCAAAGAATGAATTTAATTATTCTAAAAAAAACTTTCAAAATAAATAGTAATTTTAAATGGGAATCATTAAAAATGAACAGATTTCTACTCCGGAACTTTTTTAAACTGAAAAAAACATTAGTCACCAAAAATTGTGATATTAAAACTTTTTTGTACTCAAACTCTTTCAAATTTCATTTATTTAAGTAAATTTACATCGCTTAAAAATTAATAATTTTTAAATTGCTAACTATACTTTCCAAAATTCAACCAATTCAATTTCAATTGCAAAATGAAAACCTATGAAAGGAAAAAATTAAAAATGTAGCGTTCAACATGTAAATTCAGAACTCTAAAATTGTAACCATCTAAAATTACCGAAATTATTCATTTGCCGATGTATCAATTTCAGATAGTTCAATTTTTATCTTTTTTGACTTTAAACTCAATTTTTAATTTTTTAATTTCAAATCTTCCTTGAGAATTATTATTATTATTCATTCATGAAAGTTTCTAAATATTTTTCAATTTAAAACGATTTATTTGTTGGAATCTTCAACTAGTCAGACAATTTTAATATATTATATTGAAATATTGAAAATTTAATTCAATTATTATTAATTCAATATTGTGAAATAAAAAATTCGAAACCGCCAAGAATTAATATAAAAATTAATTTAAGAAAAAACTTTAGTTTCAAGGCCTCAAAGATTAAACGATTTTAGAATTGCACATTAAAAACTATAATTTTGAATTAAAATTATAGAAATTTTAAAGAAGATAAATATATTATTAATAACTATCATATCATATAGTATCAAGTGACATTCAAAACGACTGGATAGATTTCTTTACTAAAAAATGTGATTTCTGTAAAAAAAATTGCTCTAATTTTCACCGTTCAAAATTGCAGAATTTTAAATATTACGAGAAATATTGTGAACCTTTAAAGTTTAAATATTCTAAACACTTTGAAAAATATACGCTTTCTAATTGGAAACTTTCAAAAATTACAAAACGCGCGAATCATGAAATACGGGAAATCTCCCAGTGTAATATTTCTCTCCAGGCTTTATCCCGGTTTTCTCCGGATTCTCCCAAGTGGGTGGCCACCCTGGTTATTAACATTTTTTACAATTATTTTAATAATTATTTTGTTGATTATTTAAATTAATAATTATTCCTTTTATAATTACTATACAGACACGAAATATGATACATTCACTCGTATCACTCTGAAAAAATATTGAAAAAAATATAAAAATTTTGTTCAATTGTGAATAACCCTCAGAATAAAAGATATTTTTAAATGTTCTGGGGGCTCATGTTAAAGAAATCTTTAAGTAAAATCATGTATAAAAGAAAGATAATAAATAAAAGAAAGAAAGATTCTCAGTAATAATTTTTTTTTTTCGAGTATGCCATTTTTTATTTTTATGACATTGCGTACATTCTACGTAAAAACTCAATATAGTTACTGTTTTCCCAATATCTTCTTAAAGATTTTCTTTTATTTTGCGAAAAAAAACTGACTTAGTGACTAATTTCTAACTCAAAAAGTGACTAAAGTGGACTAAAAGTGACTAATGTGCATTAATAATATAACTGATGTTCATTTCAATTCAAAAGAATTCGATAAAATTTATAAGAATTCCAGAAGAATTTTAACGAATTCAAGATAAATTAAAAAAATAATAAATATAAACAATGGATTCTAAACAAAATTGCAGTGAATTTAGAGGAATTCAAGGGAAATGAGAAGCATTCGATGAAATTTATAAAAATTCAAGGTGAATTAAAAACAATTCCAGGGAATTAAACAAATTCAAAAAATACAAAATATTCCTCTAATTTCAGTAAAATTGGAATTAATTTATCAGAATGCAAGAAAATTTAAAATAATTCGATAAAATCCCTACAAATTCAAGGCGAGATTAAAATAATTAAGAGAACTCAAACGAGTTAATAAATATTCCGATAAAATCCACTGATTTCTGTAAAGTTCGAGAGAATTTCGAATAAATGAAAAGAATTCGAAAGACTTTGATGAAATTCATAAGAATTTAAAGGGATATAATTAAACAAAATTTAAAAAATCAAAAAATTTCCAACGAATTGAGTAAAATGGGAGTGAACAGAATTCAGAGCAAATTCAATTCAACAAAAAATTTAAAAAAAAAAGAAGAATTAAATACAATTTGAGCATATAAATTCAATTTGAATAAAAAAAATCAATTGAATTGAAAACAAATCAAATTTTTTAAAATAAATTCATCGAATTCATTAAATTTGGAATGAATTGAGACAAATTCAAGGGAACTCAAACGAATTTGATGAAATACCTAAGAATTCAAGGCGAGTTTAAAAAACTTAAGGGTGAATTCAAAGAAACTAAAAAAAAATCCATTGAATTGAGTAGCATTGAGTGAATTTAGGAAAATTCCAAGTGAATTAAAAAAAATTAAAGAGAATTCCAAAGAATTCAGGATAAATTAATAAGAATTTAGAAGAACTGAAGGGAATTCAAGTAAATAGAACATTTTTTTAATTCAAAAAAATTCCATTGAACTGAGATTAAGGGAACGAATAGAATTAGTGAATAAGGTGATGAAATTCATAATAATTCAAGGTGGATTTAAAAGTCCTTAGGGTGAATTAAACAAAATTGAAAATCCAGTAAAACAATCATTGAATTCAGTGGATTTCAAAGAATTCAGGATGAATTAAGAAGAAGTCAAAGGAATTAAAAAGAATTCAAATGAATTTAAAAAATCAATAAAATTCAGAGATCATTGGGTTTTCTGTTTTAATTTATTAAAATAAGTGACTAAAGTGATATTTTTATTTAAAAAGTGACTAAAAAGAGATTTGAGAAAAAGTGACCAAAGTGAGTGTGTGGCAGCCCTGCACGTAGCATATATTTAATACATATTTATATAAAAATATATATCTTGACAGCGTTACGTAGAAAAACTGTACAGACCCCCACACCCCTAACGTAGTATATTTAAAAAGGCGTTACGTGTTTCTTGAACGGCCCCATATTCAGAAGAAGATTTACAATTTAAAATTTACCTTGATCGGCAGCTTTTTCAGCGTCATTTTCCCGCGCCCGTCGAACAGCCCGCTGTTTTTCTTCAAGTCGAAGTTTTTCAGCATTGGCTTCGTCCCAAAGACCATCCTCCATTAATCGCTGATCTGGTCTCATACGAGAATCGGTGGGAGCAACACCCTCCTCGGGTTCATTAAGCTGACAAGCGAGTTCGGTGAAGTAATAAAATTTCTCACAGTCAGGCCTGTAAAAACGGATTGGAAAGAATATGTATTATTCACTATTTTGTAACATACTAAGAATTATTCATTTGTGAGCAGATATTCTAACTCTAAAAGAAAATTGGCTCAAAAAATGACAAATATTCTTTTTGAATGCAATTTCATTTACTTTTAATTTAAAAAAGGTATTTGGTTGCAGAGTTTTTGGGATACTCACGGAGGCAAGCGTCGTTTCCAGGCTAGGACATAGGGTCCAGTTTTGTAGACGGGATTGTCGGGAGTTCCTGAAGTACTAATAACCGGAGCTATTTCTATCTTGGTATCCCAAGTACCCTGGACCACCCATTTGACTTCTTTGGTGTTGGAATTCATGACGACTCCCTTAACTTTTCGCTGGCTGTCCCTTGAGAAGTATGAATAGGGCGTGTACTTAAGATGGCACTTGATACCACCTGAGTGATTAATGATATCCATATCTCCACTTTGGTCTACCCACAATTTTCCTACTATAATATTGTGCACTGTCGTCGTTACTTTTCTCCAGGTGTAGTGCTGCTGGCCATTGCTGAACTCGAGATGAGCCGTGCCGAGAGGTATGACCTGTACATTATTTAAATTTTTATCAGTATTAAAATTTATTTATTTTTTCATTACTGTTAACAAACTTCACAGCCGCGAATGCTCTCAAAACAGGGCAAATAGGGAGATTTTGCACTAAAAAAGGGGCATACATTCTTTTTAATCAAATTTATGTAAGTACTATACTCCTAAAATTGCAAACCGAAATATATTGCATTTTCAAGAAAATATTTGAGTTACAAAAAATTCAACCAAACAGTTGCATCATAACCAATTGAATTAATTGAATTTTTAACAAAATAATTATATTTTCAACATATTAGTACTATATAACATTATTATTTTTTCATTACTATTAACAGACTTCACAGCCGAAAATGCTCTCAAAGCAGGGGGAATAGGGTGATTTTTCGAAAAAAATAAGGGAATAAATTCTTTTTAATAAAATTAATGCAGGTACCATACTTCTTAAATAATTGCAAGTCGAAATATATTGCATTTTCAACCCAAAATGACGAGTTTTCAATAAAATATTTGAGTTTTCAAGCTAAAAAGTCAATTATTTAGAAAAAATTTGACTTTTAAACCTGAAAAGAAGAATTTTCGAACAAATAGTTTTCAACCAAACAGTTGCCTTTACAATCAGATAGTTGAACTATCAAACAAATTTAATTTTTTTCAAAGTTCGATTTTTAAAAAAATAATTAAATTTTCAACCAAGTAGTAGAATTTTTAACCAAAAGAGATGAATAACGAAGAAACAATATAATATCAGACTTTTCAATTAAAAATACTTAACTTTCAAACAAAAATAGTTGGATTTTCTTATTGAATTCTATCAATTCAGTTCGCATTTAAGCAAAAAAATGAGAAAAATGGAAGTTTCTTGAAAACAGGGGGAAATAAAGGAATTCTTTAAAAAGGGGGAAGAGCTGAATTTGCAACAAGAGTTGAACTTTGAACCAAGAAAGATTTTTCTTTCAAGACAAATTTTCTACAAAACAATGAACCCCAAAATATGAATTTTCAACAAAATAGTTGAATACTCAACTAAAATTAATTTTCAACAAAACATTTGACCTTTCAGCCAAAAAGTGGAAATTTCTACTAAAATATTTGAGTTATATACCCAAAAAGATCATTTTCAACCAAATAGTATAATTTTCAACTGAAAAAGATAAATTTTCAACCAAGGATGGAACAGTTAAATTTGCAATAAAAAAAAAAAAGAATTTTCAACCAGTAAGATAAATCTTTAAAAAGTGAGTTTTTAAGAAAATAGTTCAACTTCCATCCAAAGTTCAAAAAATTGAAACCAAAGATACATTATAAAAATCAGTGAATATTACATTTATTGTTAAGAAAGTACAATCTTTCTCTAAAACATAGGTGCGTCAAGAAAATCTCGAAAGCATTGTTGTCGCTTTTCCACAATGCCGCTGGGTAATTTAAAAACTGGAAGGAAGGAATGTTGCCAAATTAACACACATAATTAAGAATTGAGTTTCAGTTAAAGGACAGTAACAAGAACGGATGAATCTTTGATAAAAGAAATGAATTTTCAAACAGATGGTGTTGATAGTTGATATTTCCACCAAAAAATATTTTAATTTTCAATAAAAAAAGGTTAAATCAAACCAAAAAGTATGAATTTTCAACAAAAGAGTTGAATTTTTAGCCGAGAAAAGTTTTTCAATCAATAAAGAAAAAAATCTTATCAAAAATGTTGAGTTTTCAAGTCATAATGGCGAATTTTTGAAGAAGTTGAATTTACAACACAAAAAGATATTTTATTGAACTTTAAAAAAAATAAGTGAATTTTTAACTAAAAAAGATCGATTTTCTAGCAAAAATATAATATCTACACTTTTAGTAAAAAAAAAAATAATTTTCAACCAAAATTATTAAATTTTTAACCAAATAAATGAACTTTTAAATAAAATGGTGCACCTTCAGTCAAAAAAATAAAATTTTAATAAAATAGTTGAACTTTCAACCCAGAAGACAAATTTTCTATAAAATAAAGACAAATTTTCCACAAAATAGATGGATTTTCAATTAAAAAAAGATAAATTTTCAACGAATTAGTTGAATTTTCAACCAAACAAATACATTTTCAACCAAACAAATGTATTTTTTACCAAAAAGATTAAATGTCTACCAAAAATAAAACATATTCGACCAAAAATTTAGTTAAATTTTTAGCTAAACAAATTAATTTTCAATAAAAAACTAATTTTCAACCAAAGAAATTAATTTTCAACCAAATATTTCAATTTTTATTCGAATTTTTAACAAAATACATGAATTTTCAGCCAAAAAAGGTAAATTAGTCACCAAGAAGAAATATTCAACTGAATAGTTGAATTTTCAAATGAAGAAGATAAATGTTCCACCAGACATGAAGTAGTTAAATTTTCAGTTAAAAAAATGAATTTTCAATTTAAAAAACTTATTTTTAAACCAAATAAATGAATTTTTAACCAAAAGTATTAATTTTCAACCAAAAAAGATTAATTTTGAACAAAATACATTAATTTTGAACCAAAAAGGTGAATTAGTCACAAAGAAGATTAATTTCCTACCACAAAAGACTAAGTTTCAACAAAATAGAGAAATTTTCAAAGAAATAGTTGAATTTTCAACTGAAGAAGATAAAGAGAAACTTACATTTTAAATATAACTAGCAAAAATTAACCGTTTGTTCTAAATTTCAGTATGAAAATAAATATCAAATTTTTCTTACTCTTGAATTTTAAAAATAAAATTTTGATATAAGAACAAAATAAATTAATACATTTATGTGATAAATATGTCCAGAAAATGCGGTAAATTGAGCCTTATAGAAAATTCGAATTTAATTCTACCTTGATGAATAGTTCATCCGGAAATACCTTGAAAATGTATTTTTTATATTTTTTAAATGTTAAAAAATATTAAAAGTACGGTGTCGGATAATTCGAAACGCAGCGAGACATATTTTGTTAATAAGAAAAATAATCTGCCAATTAAAAAAAATTGTATGTAAATAAAAAAAATGGTGTCATTCATATTGAATTTACTGGAATTTTCTCGCTACAATAAAGAAACTTCATAAGATTTTCTGTAAAATCTATGATAAAAATGAATCGAGAAAGGGTAATTAGTGCGCGCACAATGTTCTAGTCTTGTAAAATTTAATGTTTTTTTTTTACACGTATCACACTTACCCGTAATGACGGAAAATCTGAACCAAAGAAAATGAAAAATATTTCCTCAGACAAGTTTTTGTTGATTAAAGAATGGGGACGATTAAAAGTATAAAGTCCAGATATAATTTTGGCATAATTTCAAACTAAAACCTTCTCCAATCTTTGAAAATTTTTGAAATAGCATTAATCAAAGTATGACTTTGTAATTTCGTATCACACTTCCTCTACCGACCCTACAATACAATTTTTAACGAAAAAGAATTCTCAACAAAAAATACATTCAGTTTCTTGAAAATAGGGGGAAAAAGAGGAATTATTTGAAAAAAGGGGAAACGAGGGGAATAGGGGAGAGTGTGAAGTCTGTAATAATATTTAAAAAATTCGAAAATTACCTGAAGGTACTTTCCGCGGAATTTGGAAGCCATTGTGAATTCTTGCCAACAGCGCCATTTACGCCCTTCGCAAAATTGTGCTACCATTGGGGGATGATGTGATACTTGTTCCGAAATCGATCGCCAGCCCAGATCGTCGGTTCGATCGCATTCATACGTTTCTCCAAGTAAGGGGTTGAAAGGTTTACCCGTTCTGTTTGCAGTCGTGGAGTAACTCGAGACTGTGAAAGCGGCAATATACGCCATTTGTTCATAACTATCTGTACATTCTGCCGCCCTGTTAGAATGAAAATAAATTGGAAATTAATCAAAAATTTAATTAAGTATCAAGAATCAATAAGACTAAACATTTTTTAAATTAATAAATCCAGTGGTGTAGAGTGGGCCATCAGACGGATTTTACGTTTATAAATTCTGTTAAGTAAAATTAATGTAGATAACATATTAGATTCAATACAAAACACTTTAAATTCCTAAGATTTCAGGCCGGAATATATTGCATTTTCAACAAAATAGTTGAATTATCAACCAAAATTGATGAATTTTAGATTAAAAAAGATTTTCTGCCCAAAGAGATGAATTTTCAACACAAAAAGACGAATTAAAAAAAAATTCAACCAATCAGTTGCAGTGACAACTAAATAGATGACCTTTCCAGGAAAAGAAACGAGTTTTCTAAGAAATAGTTAAAGATTTAAACAAATAGTAAAATTATCAAGCCAAGAAGACGAATTTTTTCGAAAACAGTTGCATTTTTAACAAAAAAGTTACATTTGAACCAAGAAAGATAACTTTTTAACCAAGAAGAATGACTTTTCTACCATAAAATATCGATTTTCAATCCAAAAGGATGCATTTTTAACAACATAATTGAATTTTCGAACAAAAATGATGAACTTAAGAAAATAGTTAAATTTTCCAAAAATAATTAGATTTTTGACAAAAGTGTAAAATTTCAAAAAATTCTAAACAAATAGTTCAATTTTTAGCATACAAAGATGCATTTTCAACGGAATGATCGAATATTCAAACAAAAAAGATTAAAATTCAATTAATTATTTGAATTTTCAAGACAAATTTTTTAGAACACAGTTGAATTTTCATCAAAAAAGTTCATTTTCAATCAAGAATGATTACTTTTCCAGCACGAAAGGTGAATTTTCAACAAAAGAGTAAAGTTTTTATACTAAAAAGTTCAATGTTTTAGAAAACAGTGGACTTTTAAATCGGAAAAGATCAATTTTTAACAAAAAAAATCATTTTCAATCAAGAAAGATGAATTTTTAACAAGATAGTTGAAATCTCAAAAAAAAATGAACTGTAAACGAAGAAGATTAATTTTCTACCCAAAAAGACTACTTTTCAACAAAATATGTACATGCATTTTTTACCAAATAGTTGAATTTTTATCTTATAACACGCAATTTACAGGATAAAGTTTCAACCAAAAATTAAAATAGTTAAACTTTCAGATAAAAACTCTGATAAAAAAATAACTTTGAACAAAAAGAACGAGTTTTCAACAAAATTGTTAAATTTTGAACTAAAAAGATTAATTTTCGACCAAGAAGATTAATGTTCTATCAAAAAAGACGAATTTATAATTTATCCAATATACAGGACAAAATTTTAACCAAACATAAAATAGTAAAATTTTGAGATGAAAACAAAATTTTTACAAAAAAAAAATGAATTTTCGACTAAGAAGATTAATGTTCTACCAAAAAAGATTAATTTTTGAACAAAATCCATGAATTTTCAACACAATTATTTAATTTTAAAGCCAAAAAGGCGAATTATCTACCAAAAAGTTGAATTTTCCATCCAAAATATTATTTTTCAACCAAAAAGTTAAATTTTCAACAAACAAGATTAATTTTGTACCCAAAAAGACTACTTTTTAACAAAATATGTACATGAATTTTCTACCAAATAGTTGAATTTTTATCTTATAACATACAATTTACAGGATAAAGTTTCAACCAAAAATGGAATAGTTCAACTTTCAGATAAAAACTCGGATAAAAAAATAACTTTGAACAAAAAGAACGATTTTTTAACAAAATTGTTAAATTTTCAACTAAAAAGATTAATTTTCGACCAAGAAGATTAAGGTTCTATCAAAAAAGACGAATTTATAACTTATCCAATATACAGGACAACATTTTAACCAAAAATGAAATAGTTAAATTTTCAGATAAAAAAAATTTAACAAAAAAAAATGAATTTTCGACCAAGAAGATTAATGTTCTACCAAAAAAGGTAAATTCTGAACAAAATACATGAATTTTCAACCAAATTATTTAATTTTAAAGCCAAAAAGGCGAATTATCTACCAAAAAGTTGAATTTTCCATCCAAAATATGATTTTTCAACCAAGAAGTTTAATTTTCAACCAAATAGTTTAATTTTCTACCAGACTGTTGAATTTTTAAGCAAAAAAGATTAATTTTCCACAAAACAGTAGAATTTGTAACATAAAAGTTAATTTAAAAGCAAATAGTCTAATTTTCGACTATAATTATGAACCTTTAATAAAAAAAATTAATTTTTTCACAAAGTAGTTCAACTTGAAGTCAAATAATCGACTTTTCAACCAAAAAAGATAAATTCTCAAAGAAGCATGCAACAGCTGATATTTCAACCAAACAATTGTATTTTTAACCAAAACGGATAAATTTTCAACAAAGAAGATTAAATTTCTACCATAAAAGACAAATTTTCAACAAAAAAGTTGAAGTTTCAAATAAAAAAGATAAATTTTGAACCAAATATTAAAATTTTTAACTGAAAAACCCAAAAATGGAATAGTTTGATTGTCAGTTAAAATTTTTTTATTTTAAATCAAACAGGAAACTAATTTTCATCAAAATAGTTAAATTGTCAACCAAAGAGATGAACGTGAAGGTTCATCCAATTCAATTAGTTCATTTTGACTGATTATCAGTTACTGAGTTCTTGCTTTTCAAATTAGTCAAATTTAACTAATTCATATTGAGCAAGTTCATCTAAAAGAATGCATTTTTAACAAAGTAGTTGATTTCCACTTTTACGAACCTTAGTTTTTAGCGCCCCCCCTCCCCCCCCTAAAACTGCCAACGTACTTTATGAAAAGTACCGCCAGGCCACTTTTCTTCTTAGGAATACACCACTGAATAAATCTAGGAATTTACAAAAATTTTTACGTACCTATCGAGAATATCAGCATACTCGTAGTCTTCCGTTAATCTTTGGAGCATACTAAGAGGCTCCGAGAAATTAACTGGCATTGGTATCTTGGACAATTCTTTCCCAATGCAGTTCTTCATTATACTCCATAAATTAAGCGGATAATTTGGTTTTTCTGGTACCCTAGTCCTACGTTTTCTTTTCGGCATCGTGGTTACCCCGGTGCTGCTATTTCCATTATTCGCCTGCCAGGCCGTCTGCAAAATACGTCAATACAGTACAGACTTCAATCCAGGACAATTATAATTTGCCTGACTAACATTCAATGAAAAGGCAAATTTAACCTTCACTCTAAGGCTTCTATCTTTAATGCAACTTACTTTTTCGTAAAACCCGTTAACCTCTAGATCTCTTATTGGCGTTAATTGTATTAGAAGAACGATTACATAAATCCTCTCACCTGACAAATATAGACAACTGGGTGTAATTTTATTTGTAAGCAACTAAATTTAAAAGCCTTCGAAATTGAATGTTGCGCATTTCGAAAACTTCTTCAAATGTCTCAAAGCAGTAAAGTCTCTACAGACCTCACAGTCCATATGGGATAAAATATAGGGACCAAAGGGTACTTTTTGTCACGCACATAGGGTATTTTTTGCGCTAAAAGGGTAACAAATTCTGAATAAATTTATAAAACTTCAAAACAATTCATGTTAAAGTCAAAAGAATTCAAGTGAATTGGGAAAAAAAATTTAAATTAAGAAAATTCCATTGTTTTCCGTAAAAATGGAATGAATTTAGAGGAATTTGAGGGAAAAGAGGAGAATTCGATGAAATTCATAAAAATGCTAGGTGAATTTAAAACATTTAAATCAGTTGAAAACAATTTAATAATACGAAAAAACTTGATGGAATTCAGTAACTTTGAAATGAGCTTGGAAAAAATCAAGGGAATTCAACAGAATTTGATTAAATGCCTACAAATTCAAGGTGAGGTTAAAAGAATTTAGGATCAATTAAATAAATACTTTGAAAAATTCAAAAAAATCCATTGAATTAAATAGAATTGAGTGAATGTAGAAGAATTCATGTAAATTAAAAAAATTCAAGAGAATTCCACAAAATTTTTAAGAATTCAGGGTGAACTCGAAACAAAATTTCAAACCTCTTCAAATCGTTGAAACCCTACTAATATCTTACCCAAGAAGTGACTAATGACCCCACAACAATTCAAGTTAAATTCAAAAGAATTCAAATTGATTGGACAAAATCTCAAAAATCGGAAAAATTCCATTGATTACAATAAAATTTGAGTGGATTTAGAGAAATTTAAGGGAAATGAGAAGAATCATATGAAATCCATAAAAAGTCAGGCTGAATTTAAAAAGCAATCAAGTGAATTGCAAAAAATTCAAAAATATGAAAAAATTCATTGAACTGAGTAGAATTGAGTGAATTTAAAAGTATTAAAAAGAATTCAGGGCGAATTCCAAATGAATTTCAAAAAATACTTGAAAATCTCGCCAAATCTTTGAAACCCTACGAAATCCCCCACTTCTTGTGAATAAATTCTTTGAAATCCATTAAAATATTAACATCCCTTAAAATCCCTTAAAATTATTAAAACCCTTATAATCTTTTAAAATATTCCAGAATATTCCAAAGTCTTTGAAATCCCTTCAAACTATTGGAATAAAAAAAATTCTGGGAATCTTTTGAAATTTCCTAAAATATATCAAATCCTTTGATATCTTTTGAAATCCCTTGAAACTTTTTAAAGCTCTTGAAAATGCCTGGGAATCTTTTAAAATACCCTCAAATATTTCAAATCCTTTGAAATCACATTAAATTACTGAAATCAATAAAAAAAATGTTTGTAATCTTTTGAAATAACCTAAAATATTTCCAGTCCTTTAAAATCTTTCGAAATCCCTTGCAATTTTTCAAACCTCTCGAAAATGCCAAGGAATTTGAAAAAATACCTAAAAATATTTCAAATCCTTTGATCATTTTATCAACTGATCCTTAGGATAAATTAAATAAAAACTATACAAAATTTAAAAAAATCCATTGAATTAAGTAGAATTGAGTAAATTTAGAAAAATTCAAGTGAATTAAAAAAATTCAAAAGAATTAAAAAATTTTAAAAGAATTCAGAATCAATTAAGAAGAATTAAGGGTGAATTCCGAAAAGTAATTTCAAATCTCTTCAAATCATTGAAATAATCGGAAATCTGATAAAATCCTGTGAAATCTTTTTAAATATCTTACAACCTTATAGATTCTGCAAAATCGTTCCATATCTTCCGAAATTCTAGAAAATTCTTTATCCTCAAATATTGCAATCGCTTTGAAATCCCTTCAAATTATTAAAAAATTTCTAAGAATCTTTTAAGGTTCCCTAAAATATTTAAAACCCTTTGCAATCCTACAAAACACCTCACTTTTCGTGAATAAATTCTTCAGAATCCACTAAAATATTATAAAATCCTTTGAAATCTTAAGTGAAATCTTTATTAAATCTTTGAAATCCCTACAAATTAATGAGATTAATTAATAATTCCTTGGAATCTTTTGAAATTCCCAAAAATATTTCAAATTGAAAGTTCTTGAAAATGCCTTAGAAGTTTTAAAAAGAACCTCAAATCTTAAAAAATCCTTTCAAATTATTGAGATCCATTAAAAATTTATAGGAATCTTTAAAAATACCCTGAAATATTTCAAAAGAATTCAAGACACTTCAGAAATATATCTTTAATTGAATATTGATTAACCCATGAGTTAATTTATTGAAAGAAAAGTGACACCGGGTACCATAGGGACCAAATCTTGAAAATAGGGTAATTTAGGGACCTTAACTGAATATATGGTACAATAGGGGATATAGGGACCGGTCTGTGAGGCATGTCTCTAGTATTACAGTTTTATATAACATGATACTAAACGACCTTTATTTTAATCCAGGGTGGCCACTCAAAATAAAAAAATAAAAAATGCAGGCTATTTCCCGGGTTTCCTGATCAAAAGTTACATAGTTCCCGGTTGACTTTTAAGCATTTATAATAATTATTATACCATACTAATTTCTTTTGTTATGTAAATTTGAAAAAGAATTACTTATTTTAGAACTAAAAGGTGAAATATATAATGTCAATGATTGTAAAAGTGATTTCGGACTTCACCGCACAAAATGCTCTCAAAACATTTTCAATAAAATAGGGGAATAAATTTGTTTAGATGACATTAATGTAGGTTCAATATTCCTAAGATTTCAAGTTGAAATATATTGCATTTTCAACAAAATAGTGGAATTTTCAACCAAAAAAGATGAACTTTCAACGAAAGAGTTGAGTTTTCTATAACTAAAAAGTCTAATGTTTTAGGAAACATTTGACTTTTAAACCCAAAAAGATGAATTTTCAACAAAAAAGTTCATTTTCAACCAAAAAAGATGAATTTCCAACCAAATAGTTACATTTTCAACCCAAAAATTAATTTTCAACCAAAAAGTTGCATTTACAAACAAATAGTTGAACTTTTAAGCAACAGAGAAAAATTTTTATCTAAATCTAAATCTAAAATATACATTTTCTATAGGAAATCATACTTCAATTTGTGCTCAGATTGGTAACATTATACTTTCAAGTCGCAGAAATGACCGGAAGTAAGTAAATTGGATATTTGAAGACAAAATTATATAACACGTTAGTTTGTGGCACTCTCCAACTTCAAATCAGTTTTTCAATTTATTTGCGAAACATTTAGAGTATCCCTAAATTATAACTTTATTATTCCAATTATTAGTAATTAATTATATAAATTTAGGTTACCCATGCAATTACTATGTGAAATATCTAAAAAATAAGTTTTCTTTCTCAAAGATAAAAGGAACTTTAGTATTTTCACGACCCATCAACACAAGCTTTAAATTCCTAAATATATAGTGTGAAAGGATCATTTATTTTTGAACGAAACATTAGTTTTAAAACCCGAAATATAAAAAGATCTTCGACAGTTTAACTGCGATGGTTGGTAACAGTGAGCACAATTCCAAACACATTTTTTTCAAAGAGCGAGAGCATATTTATTGCAAAATTAAAAATAAATCTGAAAAACTCCCGGTTTTAATGAAAGAAAAAATTTCCCGGTCATTTTCCGGTTCGCAGACATTTTTCACGATCAATGAAATTAAAAAATTCGAACTCTAAAGTTATAAATGTTTCCATTTGAAGTAATAAAAACGGATCAGCAAATTAAAGTAATCAAAGTGGAACTCTTGAATTTTAAACTTTTAAAATTGAAGTTTAAAAGTTTTTAAATTCAAAAAGGTTGTATTCAAATGCTCAATAATTTACACGTATAAAATGGAAGCTACTAACACTTTTCAACTGAACAAATTTAAATTAAATGCAGTTAAACTGCCAAATTAAATTTTTTTAACTTTTATAAATTGTAGAGTTCAAAGATTCAGATTCAGTTCTAAAAATATAAATCCAATTTATAATTTTCAATGATCTCTAAATTGAAGAATCAATCAATGAATTTAAAAATTTTCAAACATTTATTATTTTAAGAATTTTAAGCTGGAAACATTAAAAATTGAACGATTACATATTTTTTTATATAAAACCGAATATGTCTTAAATTACAAGATAAATTATTTTTATTTTGAAGTTTAAAAATCCTTAAAATGCTTCAAAATTTTATTTCAAAATCTTGAAAATCATGTTGTTTTACATTTTTTCAAATTTTATATTATTTTTTAAAAATTTTAGAACTTCTAAACATCTTTTAAACTGATTCTAATTATTCCTAATTTTTTTTTAATCTTGCCAATTAAAAAAAAATTCGTTAAAATCTTCCAAATTCATTTTTGACAATTTTGTAACTCCTAAATCAATTAAAATATTTTCTTTAAATTAATTTTTCAACATAAAAAATCATTTTCAATTTTCCTAGGAATCTTACGGAAATTCTCTTTATTTTTTGAAGCCTTTCGCAATTCTTAAACGACTTATACATTTTTTGTTCGAAATCTGCAAAAATCTCTATATTTTGTTTCAAATTAGGCCGGATTTTTTCGGTATACGTAGACACTTCCTTTCAATTATTTGAAATCATTTCAAATTTTGAATCTTTTCAAAACTTCTCAATATCTCTTCAACTTACTCGTATTTTTTCTAAGAATAATAGGCGTTCAATTGTTATTTATAAATCAAAATTTCAGAATTTGACTTACAAATAAAAATTTTTTAAATAGAATTAAAATCGTAACGTTCAAAGTTTAGTATTTTTGTTTAGTTTTGAATATTTGATTTATAATTACTGATTTTAAATGAACAGTCAGATATTTCTAAATATTAGGTAATTGTTCTTTTTTTTGATTAAAATTTTCAAATAGAATGGTTTGAAAATTGAACATTTTAGACTGAAACAATATTTGAAATTTAATTAAAGCCTTGAATTATGAATATATTATTTTGAACTTATTTAAAAATTAAAAATAGTTCATAAAGTTTCCATCTGGCGTTCACATTTGTTCAACTAATAAGACTTTCCAATTGAAACAGTTTAATTTTTAACGTTAAAATCTGGAAATTCTTAAATTTTGAAATGATTCCGAATCGTCTTGTAAAATCAATTATTATTCAATTTTGAATCCTTAAAGTACAATTCAATTTTAAAGATCATTAATTAATTTATATTCATAGTTGATTAACTAAAAATGTTTTTTTTTTTAAATCCAAAATCTTCGATTTCAAACGCTTCTAATTTTTGATTGCTTAAAAGTCTTTAAAACTATATTTTAAAATTCTTTAAATTAAAATGTACGCTTAAAAATTAAAACCTAAAATGTCAAATTTTTGAAGTGAAAGACTTGCGAATTACGCATTCCAAACTGAATGATATCATAATTGAAAAGCATAACAATTTAAATAATTCTTTAAAAACGGTTGAAATCAAACTTTTTTTTTCTACAAATTTGTACAATTCCCGGTAAAAAAATAAATTCACTTTCATTTCCCGGTTTTTCCCGGTCACATAAAATCTCGGTCATTTCCCGGTTTTCTCGGCGAGTGGCTACCCTGTACTCCAAACAAAAGTAAACCTAACCATTACAAATATAAAATAGATATTTTGAAAGGAAAATTTGAAAATTTGAGAAAAGCTTACCTTATCCAGTTCTGTGCTGTTAACACGTGAATTTGGCAGTGAGGAGGAGTCGGTCACGATGAGAAAGGAGTCGGTTCTTGAAGGATCAGCACCGGCCGTTGGATCACCTTCTGAACTAGAGCCATCGTCACTTCCTTGAGAATCGACTCGATCTCGCTCCCGCGAGACTGAATTTCCCGTCGTGTCAGGAATTGTTAATGTAAAGGTGTCAGCTTCTTGTGCATCGTAGAACACCGCGTTATCTTCTTCGTCTTCCGATGGCGACGTGTTCACCAATGTATCTGCAAACAATTACAATAAAAATTTCAAGTCAATGGTTTTACACAAATAGGAAAACAGTTGCGTTTTACAGATAAGATAAATGCGGTGTTAGAGATATGAGCTGCAGTTATTTAAATTTCAACCTTACTCCCAAATCAGGATGTCTACCCGACGGATAATTTTTAATTCCCGGTCATTTTATTATCTACAAACTGATAAAAGCACAATAGTTTATTTTAATGTACAATATTAGCTTCAAGGTAACCAATTCAGCCCAATAATGCTTTTTCTGTTCCTTTTCAAGACATGTACTTCCCACAATCAGTCAAAATTATATTTTTTATGAATGAGAAAATAATGAAAATATACTACCGCCACTTAATATGTGGACATCGATTTTTTGGTATTCATACATTGTTAATTTTATGAATTCTGAGTAAAAATTTAAGTCACTTAAATAGATTAAAAGATATCTAAATTCTAAATAAAATTCTGGCAGGATGAAGCCTTTTTATCAATTTTTAAAGTTTTGATTGGAAAAATAAAAAAATTGTAATGTTTTCTTAAATTGTAAATAACTCCTCAAATAACAGAAGATAATAAACATTTCTCAATGTTCTTGTGTTCATATTAAAGGTAAATTTCTATATAATCGTACTAACTTGTCAGAATAAATGAAAACAATTTTCCTTGCATGGTGCAAGCAGTTCAAGTTGGAACATGGAAAATTTTTAATATTTTCTTCTGCTGAGAAACAAAATTTTTGTTAGTGGGTGATTCTGAAACCAATCTATGTAGATTATTAAATTTTCCAAATAGGAAAAGAAAACAATCCAAAATATTTAAATACTTTTCTAAAAATTGCTAAAATTCAATACATTTTTTTTACAAAAATTTAAATAAAAAGAAAGATTTCTTACAAGAAAATTGAGGTAAAACTATGTAGACCCAATTTTTAGAAATCTTAAATTATTCATAAGCAAACCCTGCAGATTGGAAAGAATCACGAGTTTGGTGTCTCTACTTAAAAATTTTTTAATTAAGATTGAAAAGAATTCCATTTTATCATGAATTATTTTTTTCAAAATAAGCAGGAAAAAGATTCATAATTGAAAAATAAAATTCCAAAACAACCTCACTTTCCGGCTCATTAGAGACAAGAATAACATAATGAAAAAAGAGGGAGAAAATGGGAAAAAGTCAACCAAAAACCAACCTCTCACTTTTTCCTTTCTCCGTCCTTTTTATATTACGAGGGGACCAGCATGTTTCGAGGCCAATTTAGACCTCCCCATCAGGGATTATTGATAGGGAATAACTAAATAAATATATTTGATTACATTAAGCTGAATCAATTTTTAATTAATACTGATTGAAATATTTTCTTTACAGGTATAATAATTTTTTCATACCTTCAGTTATTCCCTATAAATAATCCCTGATGAGGTGTAAATTGGCCTCGAAACATGTTGGTCCTCTCGTGGTATAAAAAGGACGGAGAAAGGAAAAAGTGAGAGGTTGGTTTTTGGTTGACTTTTTCCCTTTTTCTCCCTCTTTTTTCATTATGCTATTCTTGTCTCTAATGAGCCGAAAAGTGAGGTTGTTTTGTAATTTTATTTTTTAATTATGAATCTTTTTCCTGCTTACTTATTGCACAGTGGAAAAAAAGAAAAATTATGTTAATAAGTTGTTCCGATTCTTTAAAAATTTACTTTTGAAATGAGCCTAAGAAAATTGAAAAATGATTAAAATTTTAGAGTTTATTTGAAAATGGGTGTGTCCACATACTGAGTTTTAAAACGTTTTATTTAATTTACGATCACAGATTGAAGGAATATTTAAATCTGTTGAAAGAGCTTTTTTTTTAATATTTTGATGAATCACTTCAACGCTTCGTGGTCGAAAAAAACTGAGCGTAATAACATACCTATCATAACATTTTTAATATGCATTTTAATATTATGTGGAATAAAATTTTCTAACGAACAATTTTTAATACCTGAAACGAAGAATTGAATTTTACATATTTTAAAAAGGGTTCGATACTTTTTTTAAATATTTAAAACGTTTAAAAACTATCAAAAAGTGATGAACAATAAAGAAAAGTTAAGTGCAAAAATGCTTTAATAACCTTAATGAAAAAACGCATTTTAATGTTCTTGTGTTCATTTTGAAGGTAAATTTCTGTACAATCGCAGTAACTTGTCAGAATAATTAAAAACCATTTTCAAGTTGGAACATGGAAACATTTTGACATTTTTTTTCTGCTGAGAAACAAAGTTTGAAATGTATGAAATAAGAATAATAAATTCTCTGTAAACATTAGGGCGGTTAAAAAAAACTAGTTTTTATTTTTCGGTGGCTGTATCGTGACTTTCTTAATTTTTCAGATTAAAAAAAAATTATTTTAGAGGTTGCGATCATCAAAACGTAAAAATGGGGACGACTGAAAAATCCCAAAAAAACAAAATTCCCGACACTATACAATTCCCGAACAGTTTATAGTATTACCGAATTGAGAAATTCCTGACGGTTTATAATATTACCGAATTTGAAAATTCACGAAAGAAAATTGCTAAATTATAAAATATTCCAACTGGACAATTTCCCGAATATAAACAACATAAAATTTTTATGAATAAAAATTTTTTTTTGTAATATAATTTTAATTGTAGATAATAATTTAAACAATTTTATAAATAAAAAATTATGGTTTAAATTCGGGAATTTTCTAGTTCGGATATTTTATAATTCGGCAATTTTCTATCGTGAATTTTATTATTCGGGAATTTTATTATTCGATGATATTATTTCTCGGGATTTTTCAGTCGTCCCTAACAATAGAGATTTTCGTAGTTGACAATTTTTTAAGAATATACATATTAGTTATAGAAAAACATCTTATGAATAAAAATTGTAGCTAATATTAAAGAAATTATTATTTTTTAAATATTTTTCCTGGTGATCAGGTTTTAAATTTTTCATCTCATCTATTATATATTTTTCCCCTATTATATGAGGAAGGTCCCACAATTTTGGCAATCCTTAATAAAAATGTTTAGGGGTAAAATTATGGCTTTTATGACTTTTACCGGTGTCAAATCATTTTTTTCCAATCGGACACAAAACGAGAGTTCCGTCCTTTGTATTAGCTACAATTTTCATTGACAAGATATTTCTCTAAAACTCATATGCATATTAAAAAAATCGGAAACTACGAAAATCTCACTTTTACATTTTGAGGCTCGCAATCCCTAAACAATTTTTTAAAAATCTGAACAATGTAGGAGAGTATTTTCTCACTCAAAGATACAAACCGTCGCGATACGGCGGCTGAAAAATAAAAACAAGTTTTTTTGTGAACCAACCTAATAAACATTCTTCAAAATATACATTAATTTGATTCTTACTATTTTTGTACAAATGAGATGACTTCAAATTTTTCCAACTTCAACTTATTACGCAGTGCAAAAGAAAAAGAACGATTATGTTAATAAGTTCCTGCGATTATTTAGAAATTTGCCTTTGAAATGAGCCCACGAACATTGAAAAATGATTATAATTTCAGATTTTATTTGAAATTTAGGAAAACATTAAACATTAAAAACTGCACTATTTTCCCAAAACCTTCTTAAAATATTGACAAAATGACTTCACCCTCTAAATGTTTTAAAACGTTTTATTTAATTTACGATCACAGATTCCACGAATATTGAAATCGGTTGAAACAGCTTTTTTTAAAAATATTTTTATGAACAAAGTGTAACGAAAAAAATCCAATTATTCGTAATTTACTTTCTTTGTAACTAGTTACAGTTACTAGATAAAGTAACTTCAAGTTACCTAAAAAGTTACTTTTTCACTTCCTTAATTTTATAATTTAAAAATCAAGATAACTAAGATGATAATACATAAAAACTAAATTTAAAAAGAAATAGGCATTAGTTAAAGTAAATAAGAAATGTAAATATATTTCGGCAAGTGAAAAGCAATGTATATTTAGAATAAAATTCAAATTGAGTAATAGACATGTCACTCGGAACATCTTGCGGTATTTTGAACGGGTTTTGTTTTTCCGCATTGTTCGGCAGAATCGCCAGAATTATTTGTTTTATTGACTTTATTTTTATCAGACATTAAAAATGATTTTTCATATTGAATTTCAAGTTAAAATCAGAAATCATGTATGTATTTAATTCTAGCAATTCTATTTCCCCGTTTCACGATACTATGCACATCGTAACTTTCCACTGATCAAATAGTTGAAAATACTATTTGCATGACTGTAGAAAAGAATGCTTATAATTTATTATTATACTATAAAATTGGTTCAATTAAATTCAGTAAAATTTATCTAGATTTAAGATACTATTCCGAAATTCAGGTAACAATTTTAAGTACCAAGGCCTAAAATTTTTCCAATT
>CAKNYM010049240.1:27359-57379 GCA_932195095.1 Andricus curvator | reverse complement strand
ACTTATATACCTATCCACCTCATACCTATATTCCTACCTACCTTATATACCCATATGCACACTACTATTCTCCAACCGAGCAAGTCACGCCTACCCCGAAAGGGAAATGGCTTAATGGTATAATAATAATCTGACCTGTAGAAACTCTGTAATTTTAAAAAAAAGTATATGTTTATTTCACTCTAGAATGTTTTTGTAAAAATATATGTATTAATTATGATATATATTTGTTTGAACAATAAGTGCTTTAAATTCTCTTTAATGCTCTATAAATGTTCTGTTCGAGCTTAAATGCTGAGCACATTCTCGAGAGCATTTGCTCAACATAAATTCTTGGCCATTTAAGAACTCTAAGCGAAACTAGAGTTCTTAAATGCTTATAATTTTTTTATTTGTAATTCTCAGGGATGCCACATCCTAATTAACTTGAAAATGTGACCTATTTCAAACTCAAAAAGTAGCCAAAAATAACTAATTTCTAACCCAAAAAGTAACTAAAAGTGACTAATGTTGTTCGTTTTTCGGAAAAAGAAATCCTCTATTTTTTTCAAGCCGGTTTTCGAAAAAAAAAAAAGAAAAAGAATTACTTGTTATTAACTTTTTGTAAATTAAAGTTTAGCCACCTCATAAGGAATGTTCATGGAATAATTTACACCCAAGAACTATCAATTTTGACCCCCTAACCCCCGGAAAATGCCAAAAAAATGCAAAATAGCAGTTTTATGTCAAATTCATGCTAAAGACGGTATTTTTTGGAAAATTTTTAACATGCATTACTTTTATTCGATATGTGACAAGTTTCCAATTATTTTCTAACTAAGTTTTAATTGCTTAAACAACATTTTTTGTCTTTAATGTTGAGTATTTGCCAAAAATTAATTAAGTTTTTACACTTTGGTATACTAAAATTAAATGCAATATAAATTGTTTACATAATTTATCAACCTTTTTCTGACAACGAAACAAAATTTACAAAGAAATTTAAAAGTGAATTTCAAGCATTTTGTAATATTTTCTTAAAAGTTAAATAACAACCACAATAATAAACGTTTTTCAATGTTCTTGTGTTCATTTTAAATGTTTTCTGTACAATCGCAGTAATTTGTCAGAAGAATTAAAAACAAGTTTTCTTGCATGGTACAAGCAATTCAAGATGGAACAACAAACACGGAAAAATTTTAATATTTTTTTCCTGCTGAGAAACAAATTGGTTTTAAATATATAAAATAAGAAATCATGAATTCTCTATACAAAATTCTTAAAACAGGGTGTCTACTCAAATCCTGGAGAAAAATTCCCTGACAATTCCAGGGTTTTTCCAGCTATCTCAAGTTTTTTCCAGGTATAATTTTTCATAGCATGGAGCCATTCAAATATTTCTTATATTTTAAAAAAATCGACTCGGAATATGTATACAGTTTCGTGAGTTTATTATAAATAATGTTTTTTTCAGTTTCTAGGAATTCAATTAATATTACAAGATATTCTTAAATATTTTAGCACGATCAATTAATTAAATATTACTAAAAACATAATTTATCATTTTTTGAATTTGTCACTTAAAGTCCATGAATTTGAATAATAATTCAAACAAATTTTTATTTTATCTACTTATACTTAAAATTCAGTGCATATTTTGGTAAAATTAATATGGACCCTATATGAAATTCAATTTAAACCGATTAAAATTCGTAACATTTCAAGTAAAAATTTGGATTTTCAAAAAGATAGATGATTTTTTAACCAAATAGTTGAATTTTCAACCAAAAATATCAATTTTCAAACAAATAGCTGAATTTTGAACTAAAAAATATAAGTTTTCAACCAAAAAAGGAACAGTTAAATTTTCAGTCAAACAAATTAATTTTCCACAAAAAAAACAAGATTTTTTTAAAAACAAATTTAATTTAACTTCCAAACAAGAAGATGAATTTTTTAAATCATACTTTAACTGGAATAGTTAATTTTTCGACCAAAAAGAACTAAAGAACACTTTACTAAAGAACACGAATTTTCAATAAAATACATGAATTTTCAATTGAAATGATAAATATTCAACCAAGAATTGAATATTTAAATTTTCAGTTAAAAATTAACGTTTAACCAAAGAGATGAATTTTCAACTGAAAGGATATAATTTCCAATTGGAATAGTTGCATTTCACGGTAGAAAAAAAAATTTCAAACAAAGTGATGAATTTTCAACTAAAATAGTTGAATTTGAAACTAAAAACATGCATTTTCAACTAAAATGATGAGTCTTCAACTTTACCATTAAATTTCAAACAAAAAGATTAATCTTCAATCCAGAAGATTAATTTCTACCAAAAAAGTCAATATTTTCAACTAAAAAAGATAATTTTTCAACCAAATATTGAATAGTTACATTTTCAGTGAAAAAAAAAATTTCAACAGAAAAAAAAAACAAATTTTCAACAACATAGTTAAAGTTGCAACAAGAATAGTTCAATTTTCAGAAAAAAAATTAATTTTCAGCCAAATAAAAAACGAAGTTTTAACAAAATAGCTCATTTTTCAACCAAGGAGATGAACTTTCAATTAAAATGATGAATCTGTAACAAAAAATTAATTTAAAAAAAAGAGTAACTCTCAGCCAAGTAATTAAATCTTCATTCAGAAAAGATTAATTCGAAACGGAAAATGCAGTAGTTGATATTTCAACCAGAAAAGAACGAATTTTCAACAAACTGCACGAATTTCCAACTAAAACCGAGCAATTTTCAACCAAAAACAGAATAGTTAAATTTTCAGTTTGAAAAATTGATTTCAAATAAAAAAAAACGATTTTTCAATCAAATTCCCTGACTTTAAAAAAAATCCCTGACATTTCCAGGTTTTTCCAGGTATATAAAAATTCCCTGACAATTCCAGGTTTTCCAGGTAGGGTAGACACCCTGTAAAAATATACATTAATGTTATTCTTATTGTACAGTACAAAAAAGAACAATTATGTTAAAGTTGCTGCGATTCTTTAGAAATGTACATTTGAAATGAGCCCAAAAACGTTGAAAAATGATTATAGTTATAGATTTTATTTGAAATTTAGAATAACATTAAAAATTATAAACGGCATTATTTTCCCAATAGCTTCTTAAAAATAGACCAAATAACTTCACCCTGGGCGCCCACATACTGCGTTTTAAATTGTTCTATTTAATTTATGATCACACATTCAAGAAATCTTGAAATGCGTTGAAAGAGCTTTTTTTTAAACAATATTTTAATGAATCACTTCAACGCATGATAAAAAGATTTGGAAATCCCAATCAGACCAACTTTTGACAGACAATGTATATATACAGAAGAAGTGACTCATTCAGTCTTACGGTCACATAAAAATAAAAACAAAGTCAGCCACTGTTTAACTCATTTTTATTTTTAAATTCCTTACGTTTCGGCAACTACTGCGTGCCTTTTTAGAAGATCACCTGAGTTGAACAAATTGAATTAATCGAACTTTTTTTCAAGAAAAAAATCATTTAAAACAATCATAAGATTGTTAAAACCATGTCTAAATGGGAATTCCAGTCAATTATAAGTCATGATAAAAATATGAACATTGTACGAAATCTCATAAATTGAAGAGATTTTAATCACGTAAAAACTACATATTACAAATAACAACATTCATGTCTTTATCATGACTCATAATTGACTGGAATTTCCATTTTGACACGGTTTTTACAATCTTATGACTGTTTTGAATTATCTTTTTTTTCTTAAAAAAAATGGTTCGAATAATTCAATTTGCTTAACTCAGATTACCTTTCAAAAAGACACGCAGTAGTTGCCAAAATGTAAGGAATTTTGAAATAAATAAATGAGTTAAACGATGGCTCTATTTTTTTTATTTTGATGTGATCCTAAGATAGAATGAATCACTTCTCCAGAAGTTTCGTAATCGAAAAACTGAAAGTAATAATATACCTATCAAAGCACTTTTAAGATGCATTTTAGTACAATCAAGAAAAAAAATCCGGTCACTGAATCAAATTTCCGGTAATTTCACGTTGCACAAAATCCCCATTTTTCCCCGGTTTCCCGGCCAACTAGACACCTTGAAAATTAAAAGACAAAAGGAACACGAATTTTTTCTTGATGATTTAAAACAATATTTTTTAATATGAAACGAAATTCAGTTTATGTTACAAATTCTAAAACAAAATAAATATTATAATAGTTTGAAATCTAAAATCTTTACTTTCTGCAGAGCAGAAGCAAATAAATGAATATTATGTTAAAATAAAATAAATCTTCTGAAGTCTGAAGTCCAAAGTCTTTTAATCGATATTTGATCAACTTTTATAAGATTGGTAAAAGATGAATATTAGTAGAACGATCCAACCTTGATCCTGATGATTAAATTAAGCAAAAATTAGTCTAAAATTTCTAATTGATCATAAAATTATTGAACATAGCCATGGAGATTCCGATCAATAAAATTAGGTCAGAGAGTTCTTTCTCATAGATATCACGACACGCATAAATGCATGTCAAATGAAACATTGCCCATTTAATTTCTCATTTGCAATCTTCTCTGAATCGTTTAAGCAGAGACAGAAAATGATTCATCACATAATCAAACAAAAATCTTTGTTTCTAAAACTGCTAACCACGAATTCCCGAATCGTAAATTCTCCATATAATAAAAACTTTTTTACTACAAATGAAAAGCCCACCATCGGCCAAATGAAAATTTCGAGAATGGGGTTTCCTGGATGGATGAATCAGAAATTTAATGTGAAATATCACTTCCTAAACAATAATTAAATAGCTGTGAATTCGATCTCGAGTGTTTCCACTTTGTTCGTATTTATAATTATATGGTGCTCATTTCACGAGCACTTTGCTTCCCGTTAGCAAATGTATTTTCTTCCTCATAGAGGAAGCATTAGTTATTTTTTTGAATAATAGACAAACCAAAGTCTTCATTTTGGTCAATTTAAAAATAGAAATTTACAAACAATACAAAATTAAAAAATAATACAAAAAATTTTGTATACACAAAAGCAAATCAGACAAATCAAATTTTGTATTTGAAATGATAATTTTTCGAGTTGGAAAAGGAAAGGGAAAAGTTGTGTCGTACCCTATCCCTTTCCCAGTTTTATGATTTATTTACAAAAATTGTCAGAATTATTCTATTTGAAAACTTATTATCAAAAAGTCTTTTCTATTCATGCGTCAACTTTGAATTATGTCAATGAAAAAAGTTTTTCCGTTTGAAACAGATGTTTCAAATATTATAAATGAGCATAACTTCCTTAATCTTCAATAAAGTGTATTAATATTATAGATCAATCGATTTGCCTCGAATCAAGGAATCTTTTCCGTTCTTGCCTCAACTCTGAATTATGTTAATGAAAAAAGTTTTACTATAAAAACCGATTTTTAAAATATTATTGAGTGCTAAAGAAATGCAATAAATATTTTTAGAAATCCTTCGGTCAGTTTCAAGATATTAGTGGTGAAAATAAGCCCTCCAAATTTCATCAATTTTTATCATTTTTAAATTGAGGAAGGTTTAATTTAATGAATTTGACATTTTTTGAAAATATTACCATTACAAAGCCTCCTCTATGAGGAAGCAATATATGTGAAACAAAATAACTGAATACTACTTATTTCAAAAAGGATTCAATACTTTTTTCTTTAAATATTTAAAACGTTTAAAAGCTATCCAAAAGTAATGAACAATAAAGAAAGGTCGAGTGCAAAAAAAATTTAATCTTAATGACAAAAAACGATTTTCTGCTACACAAAAACTTGAATAAAACTCACAGTTTTCAATCGATCTCATTCTTTTATAATACTTCATTACTCAGTTTTTAATTTAGAATAAGAATTCCTAAAAAATAATTTAAAAAATGCAAAAAATTCCTAATTTGACTTTTACCTATTTCAAAAAGGGCTTGATACTTTATTTTCGTTTAAAGTATAAAACATTTCAAAATAATCAGGAAAAAAGTATTCTGCAGAGAAAAGTGGATTACAATAACTTTCACGTTGACAATTATTGAGGCTCAAGGTGTACGGTGGCAAAAAAAAAAATTTTTTTTGTTGCCTCATCCTCCTATTTTCTTGCATTTGGTGTCGAAATAATTGTACAGTTTTTTATAAATTAAACAAAATGTTTAACCTGCGATCCAAGGACGTTAAACGCTAAAAAGTGTTTATTTTTATTTGTAAAATTGACAAATGCTTTAAGTAAAAGCAATAAGTATTTCAATAAAATAATGGTAGGCATCACTAAAAATAATTTTACTCTAATTTTTTTTTAAATAAAAGATTGCACAATTATTTTTCCATCAAATAAATGAAAATGGTTAGCAATTTAATGAAAATACTTTAATTTAATTAGTACCATAAGCCAAGAAAAAAAAGTAATGGAAATCTCATAACCGAAAAAATTTTCTTCTATTATAAGCAAATCAGCTTTAGTGAAAAAATGATACCTTAGTATAATCTTATACACACTACCCACGATAACAATATTCCATGCATCTAATAATTTTTATGCAACAATTTAAACTATTTACTGTACAAATGGAGTCCAACCTACGCGCAATTAAACCTACTTACCGTTTTCTGCACAATAAATTTTATATATCAAAAATAAGTCTCGACAATGAATATTTTCTATCGCATCATCCCCAGCACAACAAGATCCTCGTAAAATTGTTCTTAAATGCGTATAATTAAACGTTTTTGGTTCTTGAAAGCAAAAAAAATCAATTGAAACTGTAGAGTACAACTAAGGGGCCTTACTTAAATTACGTAACGGATTATAGACCCTCTCCAAAAAAAATCCTCCTCCCTGTAACGAACCGTAACCAAATATTTCTACCATTAACATTCAAATACCAATATTTTAATCTTGTAATATTTTAAACACAGCAAATTCAAAATTTTCAAATTTATTTATTTATTTTAAGCAAAAGAAATGACTTTCCTATCATAAAAGTTGACATTTTAACAAAATAATTAAATTTTCAACAAAATAATTGAACTATCAACCTAAAAACATTAATTCTCAACAAAAAAGTATAATAGTTGATATTTTAGCCAAAAAAATGAATTTTAAAATCAAAAAGACGAATTTTGAACAAATCAAGATTTTTCAGACATGAAAGAAAAAAAGTTCACCTAAATTGTTGAACCTTCAAGCACAAAAGTTGAATTATCAACCAGAAAATATGAATTTTTAACAAAAAAATTAATGTTCAACAAAATGATTAAATTTTCAACCAAAGAACTAAACTTTTCTTTGAAAAAAAACATTCAATAAAGTAGTTCAACTTTTACACACGCAGTTGAATTTTCAATTCAAAAAGATCAGTTTTGAAAAAAATAGTTCAACTTTCAACGAAACAGATAAATTTTTAAAGTGGTTCAATCCAAATTTGCAAACAAAATAGTTTAATCCTTAAGCAAAGAAGCTTAATTTTCAACCAAGCAGTTGCATTTTTATCCAAGAAAGATGAAATTTCTAACAAAACAGTTGAATTTTCAACCAAAAAGGATGACTTTTTAACAAAATTGTTGAATTTTCAACCAGATAGTTGCATTTTTACCCAAGAAAGATGAAATTTCAATTAAGCAGATGAATTTTTAAATTAAAAAGACAAATTTTGAAAAAAAAATAGTCGAATTTTCATCTAAAAAAGATTTCACTCTGACTTTTCAACATCAAAATATGAGTTTTAAATAAGACGTAAATTTTCTATGAAGATACTTGAATTTTCAACCAAAAAGGATAACTTTTTAAAAAAATTGTTGCATTTTCAAATAAACAGTTGCATTTTTATCCAAGAAAGATGCAATTTCTACTAAAATAGATGAATTTTTAAATTAAAAAGACAAATTTACAAAAAAAATAGTTGAATTTTCATCCAAAAAAGATTTCAGTAAGACTTTTCAATATCAAAATATGAATTTTAAATATGAAGTAAATTTTCTACGAAATATTTGAATTTTTAAAAAAATAATTGAATTTTCAACTAAAAAGGATGACTTTTTAACAAAATTGTTAAATTTGTAACAAACAGTTGCATTTTTATACAAAAAGATGCAATTCTCGCTAAAATAGATGAATTTTTAATTAAAAAAATTAAAAAATTTCAAAAAAGATAGTTACATTTTCATTCGAAAAAGACTTCAGTTTGACTTTTCAATATCAAAATATGAGTTTTAAATATGAAGTAAATTTTTTACAAAATAGTTGAATTTAAAAAAAAATAGTTCAATTTTCAACCAAAATGGACGACTTTTTAATAAAATTGTTAAATTTTCAATCAAACCGTTGCATTTTTCCAAAAAAGATGCAGTTTCTACTAAGATAGATGAATTTTTAAATTAACAAGACAAATTTTCAAAAAAAAAGTTGAATTTTCATCAAAAAAAGATTTCAGATTGACTTTTCAATATCAAAATATGAGTTTTAAATAAGAAGTAAATTTTATACGAAGATACTTGAATTTTTAACACAAAAATACGAATTTGCTACGAAACAGTTAAATTTTTAAGCAAAACATGACTTAAAAAATTCTCTAATTTTCCCCTGGCCAATTTTTCATTTCCCTGACCATTAATATTCAAAGACCAGAATCTTAAACTTGTAACATTTTTAACTTAAAATCTTTTATAAACAGAATAAAACAATTTCAAATTTATTCTGCTTGACAGTTATTTAAAGTTATAGAAATACCCCGACTTTTGCAAGATTTTTTTTCTAAATCCCTGACTTTTCCCTGACCAATAAAATTCCCTGACTTTTGTTTAAAATTCTTGGCTAGATTCGTATTTCGCTCACCAGGTTTGTTCGGTGCGTACAGTTAAATTCATATTCAATTTCTGTACAATGACTGCGAGTTATTTGTTTCATTTGCGAATTTCCAAAAATTACGTGCATTAATGAAGGACCCCCTCCCCTTCCGTAACAAATTACAACAAAATCTCCCGCCCTTGAGCTGTTACGTAATTCAAGTACGGTCCCTTAGATGATTTTAATCAACACTCACTTTGTATTCTAATACTAATATTGAACCAACTAAAAATTTATTCCTCTTAAAACATTTGTGCCACTTACCTTCCCAGGCGTTAAAAAACACAAAAGTAAAAATATAAAACTTCTTTGAAACCGTAATTTCAAAAATATTTAAGAATTTGACTTATAACTTCAATAAAAGTAAATATTTTGCACCAGATAATCCCGATTCTAGCAAAATGCACGAATGATACTCTTGAATAATATACGACTTTACGAGAAGAGTCAAATAAACAAGATTGCCCGACTCTAGAATTTCTTATCGTGCATCAAGTGCACATCATCATTGTGCAAATTAATCAGTAAAGCTATAAAAAAATAAAGATTTAGACATTACGGGAAGGTCTGAGTCCAGTGGGAGTGGCCGATGGCAGAGCGTGTTGTGCCGCTTCCTCCAAGTGAGAATGTTGTCTAGCTAATTGCTCCACCATTTTTTCTATTCTGACTTTTTGATCTCGTTCGTGCTGAAGCATCTTTTTCCACTTGGGTTCTTGCTGTTGTGCCAGTTGTAAATAATCACCACTTGCCTGAAAAGAATTTAAAATCAATTAAATCATAAGCTATCTAGATTATATTGAATTTAATCAGCACAACGAGTTGTATCTGCATATGAATAGAGGGCTCGGATCGAATAGAAGGCTTAAAAAAAGTCGTGTTAGTCGCTTAAAATTACAAAGTCCCATCAAATTTTTAAAGATAATGAAAGAAAAGCAGTATCGGAGACTGAATGACTGAAATAATAACTTTATTTGTTTAAAAATATAGAGTACATAATTCTCATTGATTTTCAAACACTCTCTGCACAATCAAAATAAACTTTAAAGTTAAAACAATTTTTTAACAATAGTGATTTAGCTTTAAGAATTCTCAATCTAGGTTTAAAGTATTTCTCTCTGAACTGTTAAACTTGTCAACTTGGATGATTTTCAAATGAGAGAAGTTTATAATTTATATTAATTTCGAACAGTATAATTTGAATATGAAATGATTCATTTTCTAATAATTCTGACTTCACAGCCCAAAACGTTCTCAAAACATTAATTTAATTTAAATTTCTAAGATTTCAAGTTGAAATATATTCATTTTCAACCAAAAAACACGAATTTTCAACCCCAAGACGAATTTTTAACAAAAAAGTTGAGTTTTCAAGTTAAAAAGTCGAATGGTTTAGAAAACAGTTGACTTTTAAAACCAAAAGATTATTTTCCGTCAAATAGTTGAATTTGAAAAAAGAAACAATAACTTTTAACCAAACAGTTGCATTTGCAACTAAATAGTTTTAATCTTTCAAGCAAAAAAGACTAATCTTTAACAAATCAATTGAAGTTTTAGGCAAATAGTTGAATTTTCAAACAAAAAAGATTAAACTTCAAACAAATAGTTGAATTTTCGAGCCAAAAAGACGAATTTATTAAAAGATAGTTGAACATTCTCAACCTGAAAAGTTGAATTTTCAACAAAAAGATTATTTTCAACGAAAAAAGATTAATTTTTAACCAAATAATTCCATTTATAACTAAATAGTTGAACTTTCAATCAAAAGAGACAAATTTTCAAGAATTTTCAACAAATAGATCGTTTAAAAAAAAGGGATTATTTTAAACCAAACAGTTGTATTTTTATACGAAAAAAACGAATTATTTAGAAGACAGTCAAATTTTCAAGAAAAAAGTTAATTTTCAACCAAGAAAGATGAATTTCCAACCAATAAAAGATGACTTTTCTACCTTAAAAGAGAAATTTTCAATCCAAAAGGATGAATTTTTATCCAAAAAGGCAAACGTTCAACAAAACAGTAAAAATTTTAACCAAAAAAATGACTTTAACAAAATAGTTGAATTTTCAAAAAAAAAATAATTAATTTTTACCTAAACAGTTGTACTTGCGACCAAACAGTTGGACTATCAATTAAAAGAGACGAATTTTCAACGAAATATATGAATTTGTAACCAAATAGATAAATTTTTAACTGAAAAGTTGAATTTAATGCCAAAAAGACGATTTTTTTAGAAGACAGTTAAATTTTCAACAAAAAAGTAAATTTTTAATCAAGAAAGATGAATTTTAAACCAAAAAGATGAGTTTTTCACCATAAAAGATGAATTTTTAATCCATAAGGACAAATTTTCTATTCGAAAAGAAGAATTTTCAACAAAACAGTTGAATTTTTGACCAAAAAAGAAGACTTTTGAACAAAATACTTGAATTATCAGCCAAATAGTCGAGTTTTTAAATAAAAAAGAATAAAAATCAACCAAAAACGATGAATTTTTGAGAGAACAGTTGAATTTACCAGCCTGAAAAGTTTAATTTTCAACAAACAGATCGTTTTCAACAAAAGAAGATTAATTTTTTAACAAAATAGTTGAATTAAAAAAAAAAATATTAATTTTTACCTAAACAGTTGTACTTACGACCAAACAGTTGGACTATCAATTAAAACAGACAAATTTTCAACGAAATAGATGAATTTTTAACAAAATAGATCAATTTTTGACTAAAAAGTTGAATTTTCATGCCAAAAAGACGAATTTTTTAGAAGACAGTTAAATTTTCAACAAAAAAGTTAATTTTTAATCAAGAAAGATGAATTTTCAACCAAAAAGATGAGTTTTTCACCATAAAAGATGAATTTTTTATCCATAAGGACAAATGTTCTATTCGAAAAGAAGAATTTTCAACAAAAAAGTTGAATTTTTTACCAAAAAAGAAGACTTTTGGACAAAATAATTGAATTATCAGCCAAATAGTCGAGTTTTTAAATAAAAAAATTAAAATCAACCAAAAACAGTTGCATTTTCAACTATATAGTTAAGTTTTCAAGTAAAAAAAAAATGAATTTTTTAGAGAACAGTTGAATTATCAGCCTGAAAAGTTGAATTTTCAACAAATAGATCGTTTTCAATAAAAGATTTTTTAACCAAATAGTTGAATTTTCAAAAAAAAAAAATAATAATAATTTTTGCCAAAACAATTGTACATATTTACAACAAAATAGTTGGACTTTAAATCAGAAGAGATTAATTTTTAACGATGTAGAAAACCAAATTGTAGAATTTTCGTACCGAAAAGACGATGTTTAAAAGACAGTCAACTTTTCAAGAAAAAAAGTTAATTTTCAACCACGAAAGATGAACCTTCAACCAAAAAGATTACTTTTCTACCTTAAAAGTGGAATTTTCAATCCAAAAGGATTAATTTTTTTTTAAAATGGCGAATTTTCAAGAAAACAGTACAATTTTCAACCAAAAAATATGACCAAAATATTTAAGTTTTCAACAAAGTCATTAAATTTTCAACCAAATAGTCGAATTTTTAACCAAAAAGGATTAACTTTCCACCAAAATAAGTTAGATTTTCTTATACGGTTATATTAATTCAGTTCACATTTAAGCGAAAAAACAAGGAAAACGGGGAAAGAGGAAAGAGGAAGTTTCTTTAAAACAGGAGAAAAGGGGGAATTCTTTAAAAAGGGGAAAGAAGGGAAAAGCGTGTGAAGACTGTAATTGAATTTAAAATTAATCGATTTTAAACGTTTTCGACTGAAAAATTTCCAACTGAAAATGTCCAATTTGAAAAAATCAAAACTTGGAATACGGATTCACAAAATTAGAAATTGATCAATTTCAAACGCTATTAATTAAAAATGTTCTCAGAATAAAGCTTTAATGAGAAATTATTCAATTTTTAATGTTCTCAATTAAAATAGTACAATTTTTTCTAGTTTTGAATTTGAATTTTAAAACTTTCATTGTGATTAAAATTGAAACATGTATAGCGAACTTCTGAGAAGAACGGAAAAAAGTCGATTAGTCGCATTTTTTTCAAGAAGTCGCATTTTTTCAAAAAAGTCGGAAAAAGTAAAAAAAATCGGACGATCCGAGCCCTGGAATAAAGAGTCGAGAATATTAAATCAACTTACACTGATCATTGCACTAGCAGCAACTCGAAAAAGCGTAGCACGCTCGCTAAGGGCTTTTACTTTTGCTGAAAGTTCATGGGAAATAGGTTCCTGAGTCTCTAAATCACTTATGGCCCTTTGTAGGCCTGTCCCTCTTTTCGTCAATAATTCATTACACGTTTGTAAATGCTCCAAACGTTCAGTCAAGTCCTTCAAGCTGGAAACTTGATCCACTTTCTGGTTCGCAGTGCCCTGATATTCTTCCTCTTCTTCTTCTGAAACAATTACTTAAAGTTTTTAATTTACCATTGAACTCAATAAAAATTTTTTCCTAAATTTTATATTTCATTTATATTTAAATTGAACATTCAAATCATATAATACAAAGCTACAGGTTTAAAATCTAAGGGGCCATACTTAAATTACGTGACGGATTTAATGCAAGTTTTAGCAATAAAATTTATTTTTTTATTTTAAAATTTTTAAAAAATAAGAAAAATTTGGTTTTAAATCCAACATTTTTTAAGGAAAACGACCCTTTTTCAGTCCCCCTACCCCCCTCTAGCGAGCCGCAACAAAACATTTCTACCCCCCGTCTTGTATATAATTTATGGTTTCCAAAAGTAATAATATATGGGACTTGAAACTATTGGAAATTTGTTACATTTAAAATAATACACACTTTGCAGGGTGAAAACTTCATTTTCAAAATTCCCTGATTTTTCCTTGACCAGTTTTTCATTTTCCATGACCATTATTATTCAAATACCATCATTTCAATCTTGTAATATTTTTGACACAGGATGTTTTATAAACAGAATAAACCAATATTTCAGATACAAATTTATTTCTAAATTTATTTATTTTAAACAAAAAAAGTGTAATAGTTGATATTCTAACCAAAAAAGATGAAATTTCATTTTTTTTTTAAATGAATTTTAAAACCAAAAAGACGAATTTTTAACAAATAAAGATTTTTCAGTCACGAAATAAAAAAAAGGTTCACCTACATTGTTGAACTTTCAAGCTAAAAAGCGAACTTTCTGTACAAAAATTGAATTTTCAACCAAAAAATATGAATTTTCACCAAGAAAAGAACAGTTTTCAACAAAATAGTTAAACTTTCAAACAAAGAGATAAATGTTCAACTAAAGATATGAATCGTCAACAAAAAAATGATTTCTTCACAAATTCGTTCATCAAAATTTTCAAACAAAACAGTTGAATCCTCCAACAAAGAAGATTAATTTTTAACTAAACAGTTGTATTTTTATCTGAGAAAAATGAAATTTCTAATAAAACGCATGACTTTTTAAATCAAAAAGACAAACTTTCAACAACAAAATGTGCATTTTCATCCAAAAAAGATTTTAGTTTGACTTCTTAACATCAAAAGATCAGTTGAATTTTCAACCAAAAAGGATGACTTTTTGACAACATTGTTGAATTTTCAACCAAATAGTTGCATTTTTACCCAAGAAAGATGAAATTTCTACTAATACAGATAAATTTTTATACTAAAAAGACAAATTTAAAAAAAAATAGTTGAAATTTCATCTAAAAAAGATTTCAGTCGGACTTTTCAATATCAAAATATGAATTAACTTTTCTACGAAATAGTTTAATTTTTAACAAACTAGTTGAATTTTCAACCAATAAGGATGAATTTTTAACAAAATTGTTAAATTTGTAACCAAACAGTGGCATTTTTATAGAAAAAGATGCAATTTCTGCTAAAATAGAAGAATTTTTAAATTAAAAAGAAAAATTTTCAAAAAAATAGTTGAATTTTCATCCAAAAAAAGACGAATTTTCAACAAAACAGTTGAATTTTCAACCCAAAAGGATAACTTTTCAACAAAATTGTTGCATTTTCAACCAAACAGTTGCATTCTTATCCAAAAAAGATGCAATTTCCACTAAAATACATGAATTTTTAAAATAAAAAGAAACAAATTTTCAAAAAGTAGTTGAATTTTCATCCAAAAAAGATTTAAGTTCGACCTATCAACATCAAAATATGAGCTTTAAATAAGAAGTAAATGTTCTACGAAATAGTTGATTTGTCAACTAAAAAGTTGCATTTTTATCCAAAAAGATGAAATTTCTACTAAAATAGATACATTTTTTAACTAACAAGACAAATTTTCAAAAAAATAGTTGAATTTTCATCCAAGAAAAGATTTCAGTTTTACTTTTCAACACCAAAATATGATTTTTGAACAAAAAGTAAACTTTGTACGAAATAGTTGAATTTTTAACAAAATAGTTGAATTTTCAAACAAAAAGGATGACTTTTTAACAAAAATATTAAATTTATACTAAAATAGATGAATTTTTAAATTAAAAAAAAAAATAAATAAATAAAAAAAGCAGTTAAATTTGCATCCAAAAAAAGATTTCAGTTTTACTTTTCAACAACAAAATATAAATTTTAAACAAAAAGTAAATTTTCTACGAAATAGTTGAATTTTCAAACAAAAACAAAAAATTTTGTTTAACAAAATTGTTGCATTTTCAACCAAACAGTTTGCATTTTTATCCAAAAAAGATGTTATTTCTACTAAAATAAATTAATTTTTTAATTAAAAAGGCAAATTTTCAAAAAATAGTTAAATTTTCAACCAATAAAGATTTCAGTTTGACTTTTCAGCATCAAAATATGAGGTTTAAATAAGAAGTAAATTTTCTACGAAATATATGAATTTTCAACTAAACACTTGCATTTTTTTCCAAAAAGATGAAATTTCTACTAAAATAGATGAAGTTAAAGACAAATTTTCAAAAAAATAGTTGATTTTTCATCCAAGAAAAGATTTCAGTTTTACTTTTCAACACCAAAATATGATTTTTGAACAAAAAGTAAACTTTGTAAGGAATAGTTGAATTTTTAACAAAATAGTTGAATTTTCAACCCAAAAGCATGACTTTTTAACAAATTTGTTTAATTTTAAACCAAACAGTTGCATCTTTATCTAAACAAGATTTTATTTCTACTAAAATAGATGAATTTTCTAATAAAAAGGCAAAATTTCAGCAAAAAAATAGTTAAATTTTCAAACAAAAAAGATTTCAGTTTGACTTTTCAACATCAAAATATGAGTTTTGAATGAGAAGTAAATTGTCTACGAAATAGTTGAATTTTCAACCAAACAGTTGCATTTTTATCCAAAAAACATGCAATTTCTACTAAAATAGATGAATTTTTAAATTAAAAAGAGAAATTTTCAAAAAAAGGTCGAATTTTCATCCAAAAAAAGATTTCAGTTGACTTTTCAATGCCAAAATATGAATTTTAATCAAAAAGTAAATTTTCTACGAAAATAGTTGAATTTTCAACAAAAAAAGAAAAGAATTTTAACACAGAAAGACAAATTTTCAATAAAACATTTGAATTTTAAACCAAAAAGCATGACTTTTTAACAAAATTGTAGAAATTTCAACAACAAAAACACTATAACAAAAAAGGTAATCTTCAAGAGAAAGCAACTGCAAAACAAAGAGAAATAAATATAAATACAAGGCAAATAAATTACTTACAAGAATATTATATCAGAGTTACCGCAAAACTTCATTTCAAAAATTCCCTAATTTTTCCCTGACAACATTTTGTAACATTTTGTAACCTACAATCTTTCATAAATCGAATAAAACAATTTCAAATTAAAATTGACAAATTTCAAATTTATTCTGCTTGACAGTTATTTAAAGTTATAGGAATTCTCTGACTTTTGCAAAATTTTCTCTAAATCCCTGACTTTTCCCTGACCAATCAAATTCCTTGACTTTTTTTTTAAATTATTGTTGACTAGGTTCGTTTTTCACTCACCAGGTTTTTTTGGCGAATAAATTCATATTAAATTTCTCTACAATTACTGCGAGTTATTTGTTTCATTTTCGAATTTCCAAAAATGAGGTACATAAATGAAGGACCCCCCCCCTGGTATAACAAATGGTAGGGAAATCTTTCGAAATCCCCCCCCCCACCCTCCTAATCTATTACGTAATTTAAGTACGGTTCCTAGAGGTTTTAAAAAAAGTTTGACAAAAAAATACCTGATTCCATGGCTTGAATGGCTTTTGCTTTTGCCAATTCGAGAGCAGTGACCCATTGCTGTCGTTCGACTTCGGTGGCTGCTTTTATATGAAATGTTTGTGTAGCACCATTGCTCACGACGAACGTACAAGCGTCCACCGTGTGAATTAAGGCCCCATGTAAAGATATTGTGCCTCGACATGTGTGAGACATCTCGGCCGGATTTCTAAACAGAGAAAAACAAAACGCAAATCCTTCTATGATGTCGCTATAATGTCCTCAAACTTTGAATGGCATAGTGAGGTGTTTAGATTCAAGTTTTTGGTCGATTATGTTGAGTATAGGACTGAATAAGCAAATACCTCACCCAGCACTAACTGAATCAGTAGACAAGTGTTAAAAAGATGTGTTTTTTATTAGCACGTAGAAAATAAGTAATAAATTAGTATGTACGTGTGCAAAGAACATTACTGCTAAATTATCTTCAGCTTTGTGTTGAAAGCCCCCATTTTTCAAAGGCTCCAAGACATCATCACCAACTAAACATGCACAATTGTTTAAGTAACATGCACTCTAATTGATGAATTGAGTTTTTGGAAAACACGAAAAAGCTCCTTGGTTTAAGTTGGAAAATTGTAAAGCAACAGCTTCTCTTTTGTGTAGAAATTTTGAAGACAAAAGTTTATTATATATGAATGAAATAAGAATTTATTTTGAAAAAAAGTCAAAAACTAAATCACTGGATTCCACAAAAATAACTACATTCTAAGAATTTTTAAGTTATTTATCTAATCTACAACAGTTCGTACCAATCAGATGAGTAAAATGACTCATCTAATCTCTAATTCAAAGAATACACTACAGAAATTCATATATTTCCTGTAACGAACAGATTTCCTGTAGGGCATATTTGTTTCATACAACGACAGTTAAAAAGACGCTCTAAAAATAATTAAATCTAAATATTAAATAACATAAACAAGACTATAAACATTTTTGAGTGTTTGATATCGAGATGCTGTACAAGTGAATAGTGCTGAACTTGGAAGATGATTTTAGGTAGAATTTGATGCAGGCATTCATTAATAACAAAAAGAATTGGAAATCTTGATCCTCTATGTAATTGTAAACAATATCTCTAATATTACATTATGTAACTAGATGACTGTAGTAGAAATGCAGGTGCAAAGTGGTTGATTGCATAACAGATTTGAAAGTAATTAACACTCTGAATAACATGACGAATGCACTTAAACAATGACGTAGGAAAAAACAAAACAAATTCAAACATGTTGGACAAAAATACAACAAAAGGCAGGACTAGACAGGACACAAAATCTTGAAGGCAGATGAATATACAAAAACCAAGGAAAACGAGGACCAACTCGCCGGAGAAATAAATGACCGCATTAACATAGAATAGAATGGAGTGAGAGGATTAAATTTTTTTGGACAAAACAAAACTCTAGAATTTCGCTTTAGTGTTAAGATTTTTTTTCAAGGAGGGTCAGGATTTCGGCGGTTTAATTTTTGTTTACTTACTCGGAGGCCCTGCCAGCCCTCCGCTTGCGTCGCGTAGATATCTTTGGCCCCCCTGTCGGTTCAGCCCTAAACAATCCATAAAACAAATAGGCCCTTGTTCACTTTGCGTACAACTTTTTACAACAATTTTTCTAATAATTTTGTATAATTTTGATCTTTAATCGTCTAATTTAGATTTCGGGTGAATGGGTGTTAGGCGAGTACCCAATAGTAAAAGAAAGAAAAAGAAAGTACTTCAGAAGAGAAGAGGGGAAGGAAACTTGTAACATATACTGAGAAAAAAGAAATATATATAAAAATAAAATGTGCTTTGCGATTTTTTTTATATTTTAGAATGTTTTCGTTTTTTTTGTGCAGTATTGTTTTGATTTTGTACTAAGGAACTTGACAAATCGAAATATTTTTTGGGAACTCTGGCCTTCAAGAATCTGAAAATAGTACATTTATTAGACGTGCACATTAATAAAATGACATTATTAACGGAATCATGAAATACTTTTGAGGATGAGTCGAAAAATTCTTATACCTATATGTCATAATTGTGATAAGTGCATGAAAAAAATGAATGTCAGCTTGTTTTGTGAGAAACATTCATGTGTTAAGTATGTATGCAATATTTTTAATATAACTTTTTATATGCATCATTAAAGACAGCCGCAAAAAGATTATTAATTGGTTTGCCTTTTGCAATCAACATTTAGTAACAAAAGTCAATTATCTAACTAAAATAAAAAATATTCCAGCGAAAAAATGTTCACATAATATTTTATATACATCAGGGATCACAGCGCAAAAGGAGCTCAAAAAATATTTTTAAATACTGTTAGATGATTTAAAAATCACTACTTTATACTGAAAAATGGATTAAAGAATTTATTTTAAATAATTGGATATTGGATATTTGTGCTATGATATATTGTTTTTTATTTATTTTATAATTTATTTTTTTATACAAAAATTATTTAGATGCTTTAATATTATAAAGATCAATTTCATTATTTTCATAAACGCGCCTAGAGCTATATTTCTTGCTCTATATTCCACATAGATGTAAACACAAATTTAATTTGAATGATATAAATTAATTAATAACAATTTTAATTCAAATTTTTAAAAGTTTAAATAATTATAATAAATAATTATGCATTCATAATAAGGCTTTAAATGCCAAAATGATCTAAAAACAGGGGAAATAAGGAAATTTTTAACGAAAATATGGGAATAAATTTCTTTAAATAAAATTAATATAGGTATTATATTAAGTTCAATTTAAAACTTTAATTTTCTAACAAAAAAGGCGAATTTTCATCGAAATACATGAATTTTTAACTAAAAACCAAAAAGGATGAATTTTTAACAAAATTGTTGAATTTTAAACTAAACAATAAAATTTGAAACCAAGAAAGATGAATTTTAAATAAAAAATATAATAGTAGATTTTTCAAATAAAAAGAATTAACTTTCAACCAAAAATAGTTGGATTTTCTCTTTGGGTTCTATATTAATTCAGTTCAGCGATTCTTAGGATTAAAATTCAAGGTCTTTTCCAGGTTAAGAAATAATCAAGTTTTTCCAGGTCTCCTTTTTATATAAAATAATGAAATAACCGTTTGCTATATATGTAAAAAATTAGCCATTTCATTTTTTATGGGCTAAACATTTATAAAGAAAGCAGAATCATAAATAAACAAATTCTTAATTTTTTGCGAACATAAGTCGTCTTTGTGAAATCTTTGGGAATAATTTAAAACCGTTGTAAAGTTTCTGAAATCCTTGAAATCTTTTGGGTTCTTTTGAAATTTTGGTAAAATCTTGAAATCTTTGTGAAATCTTTGAAATATATGTGAAACCTTTCTTTAATCTTTGTTCGTGAAATCTGTTGTGTTCATTGAAATCTTTTGAAATCTTCTCAAATTTGTTAAAACTTATTGAAATCGTTTAAAATCTCAATGTTTTGAAATCTTTGAAATTAATAAATCGTTTGTATTCATTTGAAATCACTGGAATATTTAAAATCTTTTGAAATCTTCTAAAAAAATTTGAAGTCGTTTAAAATCTTTGAAATATTTTGAAATTCTTGAAATATTTTGTAATCCTTATGGATTCTTTGAAATATTTGTGAAATATTTTGAAATCTTTTAAAATATTTCGAAATCTTTACAAAAATTTTTTAATATTTTGAAATCTGATGTACTGCAACCCTTTTTGAAATCTTTTGTAATCCTTATGGATTCTTTGAAATATTTGTGACATCTTTGTGAAATATTTTGAAATCTTCTAAAATATTTCGAAATCGTTACAAAAAATTTAAAATATTTTGAAACCTTTGAAATCTGATGTGCTGCACCCTTTTTGAAATCTTTGAAATTCTTGAAATATTTTGAAATCGTTGAAAATTTTTAAAATATACTGAAATCTTTGAAATATGGTGTACTGCACCCTTTTTGAAATCTTTGAAATTCTTGAAATATTTTGAAATCCTCATGAATTCTTTAAAAATTTTGTAAATTTTTAAAAATATTTTGATATCTGGTGTATACTGTACCCTTTTTGAAATCTTTGAAATTCTTGAATTCCTTTGAAATATTTATGAAATTTTTGTAAAATCTTTTATATTAATTTGAAACCGTTAAAATATTTGAAATTTTCTGAAATTTTTTGAAATATTCTAAAAAAATTTGAAATCGTTTCAAATCTTTAAAATGTTTTGAAATCTGGTTTACTATACTCTTTTTAAAATCTTTACAATCCTTGAAATCTTTTGAATGTTTTAAAATCTTTGTGAAAATTCGAAACTTTTGTGAAATCTTTGAAATCTGGATTTTCGCGCATTTTTAAAATCTTCGAAATCCTTGAAATCATTATAAAATTTTCAAAATCTTTGAAATTTTTTGAAATATTCCTGAAATCTTTCTTAATTTTTTGTGTATGAAATCTTTTGCATTCGTTGAAATCATTGAATTATTTGAAATATTTTGAAATATTCTAAAAAAATTTGAAATCGTTTCAAATCTTTAAAATGTTTTGAAATCTGGTTTACTATACTCTTTTTAAAATCTTTACAATCCTTGAAATCTTTTGAATGTTTTAAAATCTTTGTGAAAATTCTAAATTTTTGTGAAATCTTTGAAATCTGGATTTTCGCGCATTTTTAAAATCTTTGAAATCCTTGAAATCATTATAAAATTTTCAAAATCTTTGAAATTTTTTGAAATATTCGTGAAATCTTTCTTAAATTTTTGTGTGTGAAATCTTTTGCATTCGTTGAAATCATTGAATTATTTGAAATATTTTGAAATCTTCTAAAATGTTTTGAAACCGTTTAAAATCTTTGAAACCTGCTGTAATGTACCCTTTTTAAAATCTTTAAAATACTTGAAATCTTTTGAAAGTTTTAAAATCTTTGTGAAATTTTCGAAATCTATTGTACACGCCTTTTTCAAATCTTTGAAATCCTGGAAATCTTTCTGAAATGTTCGAAATATTTGGAAAATTTTTGTGAAATCTTCTAAATCTAGTGTACAATTGTACATGCCTTTTTTAAATCGTTGAAATCCTTGAAATATTTGAAATCTTTGTTTATTAAATCTTTTGTATTCATTGAAACCAATAAAATATTTGAAATCTTCTAAAAAAAATTGAAATGTTTTGAAATTTTAGAAATCTGGTTTACTATACACTTTTTAAAATTCTTGAAATTTTTGAAAGTATTAAAATCTTTGTGAAATGATCAAAATCTTTGAAATCTGGCGTACATGCCTTTTTCATGTTTTTGAAATCCTTGAAACCTTTATCAAAATTTTCGAAATATTTATAAAATGTTTTGAAATATTTGTGAAATCTTTCTTTGTGAAATCTTTTGTAGTAATTGAAATCATTGAATTATTTAAAATCCTTTGAAATCTTTAGAAATATTTTGTATCCTTTTGAAATTTGGTGTGCACTCAAAAACCGATTGGTCAACCCCTCGGAAAATCCGTTGTATGCCCAAGGCTCACTTTAATTCTGAAACTGAATTAACATCGAAATTTTCAATTAATAATTTTTATTAGCGGAGAAGAAATCATAACTTATAGAATTATTCACAATATTGAAGTCTGTTCATTGCAATCTATTAAATAATTGGTACAGTCTACAGAAAGTCCCTTGAAATCTCTTTAATTATTCTGTAATGAACAAAAGATAAATTATATCTTGATAAATAAAAAAATGTTCAGTAGCAAGATTTCTTCTAAATGAGATGTTTCTTTCATTATAGAATAGAAGAGTTAAATTACTCTTCGCATTGCAATAAAATACCTGTTTTAAAAGCAACATAAAAATTCAAATTCAAGGTTCTCGCGAAAAACTCAAGATTTCCAGGTTTTCAAGGTTTAAAAAAAAATCAAGGAGAATTCCCGGAGGTTTTTCGAGAATAGGTGAACAAAGAGAAATTTAACAACTAGGGGGAAATTAGGAGAAAACTGTGATTCCTGATACATTGTTGCGAAAAAAAGTTTTGTGCAAATAGTAATACATACGAGCCGTAGCTATATATCAGATCTCGAATACACGTTATCTGCATAATGTCTTTGTTTTTTATGCAAGTCTTCGATGATAGTGAATAAAATTTCTACAGAAAAGAAACGTTTCTTCTTTGATGAAAATAAGCAAATTCTAAACCTTTCTCGAATATTAAAACGTGTACAGTTTCAACATCTGTCAAACGTATATCTTTCAGTGTTAATTATAGACATGAAAATGCAAAACATAGCTGCTGGGAAAATAGATTCATCTCTACAATTTTCAGAAAATACTTAGCATTTACGTAAGAAATAATAGAGGATAATTAAACAATCTTTTTTGAGAAGTACTTACTGTCAAATCAAATTTCAAACATCGTTTAGAACTTCTCTCATTAGGGAAATACTTTTAATATGACAATAATGACCTTTTTCACTTGAAAAAATTTTAGGTGTTTAATTGTTGAATGTAAAAAAAATTGTTAAATGTAAAAATTCTATTTATAATCGTGTCCAATCCACTGTTTTGAATAGCACTTGTATAGTCTTGTGACCCACTTCCGCGAAACTACGTTTCCTCTAATATGCACAATCCTCTCGGGCAAAAACAAATTTCATGAGTATATTCGAAGGGCCTTTACTATAAAAAATGAAAAATCTAAATCGTCAACAATTGTTTTACAAACTGTCAATAGAAAATTGTTGCTGTCAAGGACAGCTGATTTCAATTGTTTCGAGACAAAAGTGCATATATTTTATTCGACTAAAAAAGATAAAAAATACAAAGAAGCTAGGAATGAAACCTGTTTTAGTAAACAAAGTAATGAACTTTGAGAGCAAAAAATGTAGGCAATCTGTGCCAATCCTTCGCCTACAAATGTGGAGCGGGATTATTTCGTACGTTAAAAGGATATAAACAGGGTGAGGACTGTAGAAAGACAGGATCGCTAAACAACCTTGGAATAGCTAAGAAAGTAGCCAATATAATTTCGAAACAGAGGGCTGCGATCAAAAGTGTTAGTTTTTACGTCGAAACGTCGAAAATATATCATGTCATAAAATACCTGTAGTATGACAGAAGGCCATTTGACAGCACAAACCATCTGCGCTGATAACCTTTCAGATAGTTGGTCCATTTGAAAAGCCAACCCTTCATCTCGCCCGAGCCGTGTTGGATTTTCGTGTCACCCATTATTAACTTGCACGACGCAGCACTATTTTTTTTTTATTAGGAATTAAAACACCGTGGAGTACACGTTCACATCATCCGTATTGCACAGCCACCATTTTGCAATTCCCGCAATCCACGGATCGTGTACGTGGCAAGACCGGCAACGGCGAAATCTTCTTCTACTGCTTCTCGTTGCTTGGTGGCAGCACTTTCGCTCAGCGGTAAAATTTCAAATTTTATTTAATTCAAATCTTACATAATGCAGGGTGCACAGTCTTCCCCTTTTTCTTGAAATTCCCCTTTTTCCCCCCATTCTCAAAAAACTTCCCCTTTTCCTCCTTTTCTCTTTAAATATACGATATTTGAAATTGTACCCATTATTGAATAATAATTAAAGCAATTATAGTACTTAAATAAATTATTTATGAATAAATAAGGTTTAAAAAAAATTTGAAGATGAAATATTTTAAAGCAAGTTGAAAATGTGAAAACTGGAGACATAAGTTATTATCCAATATAAAATTTGAACAGTTACAAAATATATAGTACTTTTTAAGTAAATATTAGAAGATTAACACATTTTAGTTGAAATGTACAAAGTTTAATACCTAAATAAAAAATTTAATATTCCAAATTCATCAACTGCAAATTTGAATGTTCTAACTTGAGCATTTTTTAATATTTTTAAATCTTTGTTTGAACATTTAACTATTGTTGAAACTTTTTTTTTCGTTGAGAATTAATTTTTTTAAACTCACAATTGAACTATGAATTTCGTTCAAAAGTTATATTTTTTGGCAGAAAAATTGTTAAAAATTTAACTATTTGGTTGAAAATATATTTATTTTGTTGAAAAGCTTTCTTTTTTATTGAAAATCAAACTACTTTGTTAAAAATTCATTTTTTCAAACTGAAAATTTGCAATTTTTGATTGAAAATTATTTTTTGCATTGAAAGCTTATATTTTTGAGTTCGAAATTCAACTGTATTGTAGAAAGTTCTTTTTTTGGCTCAAAAATTCAATAATGTGGTAGAAAATTGGTTTTTTCATTTGAAAATTAGTTTCTTGAAATGAAAATGTAGCAATTCCATTTTTGGTTCAAAGTTGATCTTTTTTATTTTGAAAATTCAATTATTTGTTTTTTCAATTAAGATTGAAAAGAATTTCATTTTCTCATGAATAATTTTTGCTAAATAAGCAGGAAAAATATTCATTATTAAAAAAAAAAATTCTGAATTTTAACAAGAATTTTTTAGAAATGTATTTAATATTTTGGATTGTTTTCTTTTCCTAATTGGAAAATTTAATAATCTAAATAGATTGGTCTTAGAATCACCCACAAATCAACTATTTGGTTAAAAATTTATGTAATTTGTTAAAAATTCTTCCTTTTTTGAGAAAATTAATCTTCTTGAATTTTGAACTACTTTGTTAAAAATGCATTTTTTAGTTAAAAATTCATCATTTTTGTTAAAGTTTTGTTTGTTTGTTAAAAAATAGGTTTTTAACTAAAAATTTCAATGTTTTTTTGAAAATTAACTTTTTAATTGAAAATTCCTATTTTCGTGTTGAAAAATCAACTGCATTGTAGAAAATTTTTCTTTCAGGCTTCAAAATTCAACAGTTTGGGAGAAAATTCAGTTTTTTCAATTGAAAATTAATTTAAATGTTCTAACTTGAGCAATTTTTAATATTTTTAAATCTTTGCTTGAATATTTAACTATTGTTGAAACTTTTTTTTTATTTGAAAATTAATTTTTTTAAACTCACAATTGAACTATTCCATTTGTGTTTGAAAATTGATCTTTTTTAGTCGGAAATTCAACTATTTAATTGCAAGTTCATGAATTTCGTTCAAAAATTATATTTTTTGGCAGAAAATTGGTTAAAACTTTAACTATTTGGTTGAAAACATATTTATCTTGTTGAAAAGCTGTTTTTTTGGTTGAAAATCAAACCACTTTGTTAAAAATTCATTTTTTTAAACTAAAAATTTGCAATTTTTGATTGAAAATTAGTTTTTGTATTGAAAGCTTATATTTTTGAGTTCGAAATTCAACTGTATTGTAGAAAGCTCTTTTTTTGGCTAAAAAATTCAATAATTTGGTAGAAAATTGGTTTTTTCATTTGAAAATTAGTTTCTTGAAATTGAAAAGTAGCAATTGAAAATTAATTTTTTTAAACGAAAATGCAACTATTCGATTTTTGGTTAAAGTATAAAATAAATTATCTTATTTGTTGAAAATTTAAAATTGCGAAATTTAAAAATTAATTTTCTGTCCAGGGGTGCATAAATTACGTAACACTTTTAGGGGGGGGGGGGTCTAGCTTAGTATTACATAATGGTGAAAAACTACAGGGAAAAGTCGGAAAAAGCATTACATAGGGGGGGGGGGGGGTCAAAATTGTCGGAAAATTGCGTTACGTAATTTATGCACGACCCCTCAGTTACAATTTTTTTGAAAAGGTGTTATGTTAAAAATTCAACTTGAGACCCTCTGAATCCGAAAAACAGGTTTTTACGAATGTATGTATGGACAATTTGGTTAAAAGTTTATATTTTTAGTTAAAAATTCAACTATTTTGATGAAAAATCATGTATTTTATGGAAAATTGATCTTTCTTGGTAGAAAAATAATATTCTTGTTTCAAAATTCACGGTTTTGGTTGTAAACTCAACTATTTAGTGGATCGTTGATCCCATCTGATGAAAATTAATTTTTTTTAAGATTCATCATTTTAGTTGAAAAATCATCTTTTTGGTTGAAAATTCGTATTTTTTGTTAAATCCAACTGTCTTTTATTTAAATAAAAATCTTTCTTGGTTGAAATACCAATTATTACATTTTTCGTTGAGAATTCATGTTTTTTAGTTAAAAATTCAACTACTTGATTGAAATTTGAACTAATTCCGTAAAAATCTTTTTTTTTGTTGAAGATTCATCACTTTTGTTGAAAATTCATCTCTTTGTTTCAAAAGCTTAGTCTTGCATTTATATTTATATATTTTTTTGCAGTTGCTTACTCCTGAGGATTACATTTTTACTTAAAAATTGTGTTATTTGGTTGAAAATTCAATGATTTTGTTAAAAAGTCATCTTTTTTTACTGAAAATTCGTTTTATTGGGTTGAAAGTTCTACTAATTTGGCAGAAAATTAACTTTTTGTTGAAAATTTATATTTTGGTGCTGAAAATACAACCTTTTTTTTGATAAAAATGTATGTGTTTGGCTGGAAATATGGTGTCTTTTTTTGTTTCATGATTCAACATTTCGATGGAAATTCGTATTTTTGTTAATTTCAACTGTTATTCATTTGAATAAAAATCAAAAAATCTTTCTTGGTTGAAACATGAACTATTACATTTTTCGTTGAGAATCCATATTTTTTAGTTGAAAATTCAACTACTTCATTGAAATTTGAACCACTTTGGTGAAACTCCTTTTTTTGTTGAAGATTCATCACTTCAGTTAAAAATTCATCGCCTCAATGTATGCATTTTGCTGAAAATTCTTCTTTTTTGGTAGAAAGTCAATTTTTTTGCTAATAATGCAACTATTTGGCTCAAGATTAAAGTACTTTAGTTGAGGATTCACGTACTTTGTTGAGAATTCCACTTTTTTGGTTAAATTCAATTGTTTTTTATTAAAAATTAAAATATTTTGTTGTTGAAAATTCATCTTTTCAAGTCGAAAATTCAAATACACTTTAAATAAAAACTTTAAAATATTGAAAATTTCTATTTAAATTCTACAAAAATAAAATAACGTTTTGAAGTTAGCATTAAAAATTGAATTTTTAAAAATTTGATAATGTTCTAAAGTGTACATTTCAAACTCAATGTCTCCCAAATTAGTATTTTTTTTAAAGCGGTTAAAGGGTTCAATAAAAAATTGGAATTATAATCTTGTTTTATATTTGTATATTATTCATTGGCAAATGCAATGTTTCCCGCGCGCTGTAGCGCATCCACACACACACGCGCGCTTAGAACATTATATAGACATTTTTAAATTGAGGAAAGTTTAATTAAAAGAATTAATTTTTTTTCGAAATTGTTAGCATTATAAAGCTTCCTTTGTGAGGAAGCAAAAGATACCAGTATGTAATATTTCAAGGAATCTTCATTATCGCCAGAGAATAACAGAAAAATTGTAACGTCTTTTCAGACTAGATAGAGATATGAATTAAAAATTATTTTTAAATAATTTTTTTTCCTGAAAAAAGATCTTCTCCTTTCACTCTGCTGGGAATCGAACCACAGAACTTCAGATTGCCGCTCGGGTGCTTTCCCATTAAGATACTAGAGAGATCGAGAGAAGAAACTTTTTTCAGAAAATACACGCATTATTTTGCCAAGTGGCAAATCAAAATTTTCAAGGAATCTGTATTATCGCCAGAGCATAACAGAAATTTTTTAAATTTTTTTCAAGATCTTTTTTCAGAAAAAAAATTAATTAAAAATAATTTTTAATTCATATCTCCATCTATTCTGAAAAGACGTTACAAATGTTTTGTTATTCTCTGGCGATAATACAGATTCCTTGAAAAATTTGATTTACCACCTGGCAAAATAATGCGTGTATTTTCTGAAAAAAGTTTCTTCTCTCGATCTCTCTAGTAGCTTAATGGGAAAGCATCCGACCAGCAATCGGAAGTTCTGTGGTTTGATTCCCAGCGGAACGAAAGGAGAAGATCTTTCCTCAGAAAAAAAATTAATTAAAAAGTGCGTAATATTGTTATAACCAAGTGGAAACACCTCCTAAATATGCTGTCTAGCGAAAGTAGACCACACCGCGTTACAATCGCATTAGACAGGATTAAAGTGGATTAACGGATGAGCCGGATTACTTGGACTACTGCGGATTACTTGCACTAATCCGGTTTACAATTACATGCCCATTAATTGGATTACTGTGTATTATAATTAGATTACAAGTGGATTACCTATGGTTATAAGTGGATTATCCAGGATTACAAATAAATTGCCTAGGATTACAAGTGCACTACCTAAGATTACACGTATTACAATTGGATTACCTAGGATTACAATTGTATTGAAATTGAAGAATTTTAATTTAGATTAAAATCAAATTCAAAATCCCATTTAACGTCCAATAATCAAGTTAATGTATAGAATTCCTGAAAATAAAACAAAAATTCAACTATCAAATTTGGACAAACACCACAAAATGCTCCTATTACAATTCCTAAAAACAAAGAAATTTGTTTCTTTGCACAAAAATAAAAAAGAAGAAAGAAAAATGAGAAGGCAACCAACCACATCCCCTTCCTTCTCTTTTTTATTTCTTTCGTATTTTTTATTTTTATTATTATCAAATCACAATATGAAAGCATGCAAAATATTTACCAACGTTTCGGTGCTCACACAGCACCCTTATCAAGGCAAGAAAAGGAAAGGGATGTGGTTGGTTGTCTTCTCATTTTTCTTTCCTCTTTTTTATTTTTGTGCAAAGAAACAAATTTCGTTGTTTTTAGGAATTGCAATAGGAGCATTTTGTGGTGTTTGTCCAAATTTGATCGTTGAATTCTTGTTTTATTTTCAGGAATTCTATACATTACAATTGTATTATCAAGGATTACAAGTGGATTATCTATGGTTATAAGTAGATTATCCAGGATGACAAATGAATTGCCTAGGATTACAAGTGAACTACCTAAGATAACACGCGCATGAATTGGATTACTACGTATTACAATTGGATTACCTAGGATTACAAGTGGATTATCTATGGTTATAATCCATGGTTGTAATCCAGGATTACAAATGGACTACATAA